>VZQC01001737.1:2155274-2214773 GCA_009823505.1 Rhizomys pruinosus | reverse complement strand
AGTCCAAAACAACAGCTCCAGAGAAAATAGACTGTTTTGCTTCTTGTGCACCTGTGCCCCTTTTCTAAGCCTAGGGAGCAATCTGCGGAAGAGGGGGCATGGTAGAATGTAAGGGCTATGATTGAGGTGAATGGCGAAACTACAGCAATATAGTCTGGACACTTATTTAATCAACTTGATTGAACATACAAGCCCCCCCCCAGCTGGATGGTGGGACCCTTGGGCTGTGTGGGTTTGGGCACAACTGCTTGCAAATTGGTTTTACATGAAGGATGCTTGTACTCATAAATTATTACTTATTGTTAAAAAATGAAAAAATAAAGAATTAATAAAAAAACAAAATAAGTTGTTAACGATACAAAAAACCATTTGAGGAGTGTTGGAGAGACATGTGGGTCAATGGCCACCATTGTTGAAACTGCCAGAGTTTGAGCATCTGTGTTAATACCCACAAATGGATGACAATCTCTTCAATGAAATGAAAGCCTTCATATCCAAAGTTTTATTCCAAAATAACTTTACACATCATACTTTGGGGAGCTGTCTCACCTGCTTAGAAGCACCCCAGGGCTCCTCCTCAAGTAGCTGTTCTTGTTTTGCTCTCTCAAAGGCACATGTCTTCTAGTGGGTTTTTTCCCTAGTATTTCTAGTATTCTCCTTACTCAGGAATGTATCATCTGTGCTGTATCCTCTGCTTCCACTCATGGGCACTTGGGTTTTAATACAGATTTGCTGTGCTGTGAACTAGGCTGTGATGTCAATTGCACTGTATTAAACTGTAACCCTTCATTTGGCCGTGAGATCAAGAAAATAACAGGGGTCAATTAAGCTAAAAATTACTTTGTCTTGATGACAGCTTGATGCCAATCACAGAGGCATCGTAAGGTATATCCTCCTTGTTTGCAGGAACAACCATATTTATTTAGTAATATTTTTATTTATTCTTTGGAAGTTTAATAGATTTATACAATGTATTTTGATGCTATCCATCCACCATTACCTTCTTCCATCTTTCCCTTGGTGTCTTTCTTCCTACAACCCTCCCAAATCGATATCTTCCATTTATATATTTTAATTTTATTTATTACTTTTATTTTATATGTATGAGTGTATTGCCTGCATGTGTGTAAGTGCACTCATATTGTGCAATGCCAGTGGAGGTCAAAAGAGGGCATCAGATACCCCAGGACTGGAGTTAAGGATAGTTGTTAGCAGCTATATGGAAGTTGGGAATTGGGTCCTCTGCAGGAGAAGCCAGTGCTCTGAACCATGGAGCCTTCTCTTTAGCCCTGCCCCTTTTTTTATTGCAAATAATCCCCTGACTCCAATTAGAGTTCCCATATGCCTACCGGTGCAGGGCCATCCAGTGGGGCACAGGCAATCTACAAGAGGCCACTTCCCAAAAGGAGAGAGACACTTCCTCCCTGAACAGCCATTTAGTATCGACTGCTCCCCTGCCAAGAGTAAGGCGCCTTGCCCATCCATGTTGGAGTTGTGGCTGGCTTGATCTCATATCCAATCAGAAAGCAGTGAGTTACTCCCATAACCACCATTCCACTATTGCAACAGTGAGCACATCTTGGGAGGCAGGTCAGTATTGTGATACGCAAGGTTCAGGGCTGAGTGAGGGCGTGGATGTCGGCTTTCCCCCAGAGCCTGCATAGCACTCTATGGCACTGTGGAAGCTAGCAACAGGCAGAGAGTTTCTTGGCCAGTGGAGAATGATTTCTCCGTGTCCTATATGTAAGTGGTGTCTTCAGCAATCTGGTGTTATCATCGAAGGAATGGGAAGAGCCAGTGTCGATTTGGATGTGTTTGGGGTCTCCCTAATCTATTTAAGGAGGCACCCCATGCCTGGCACTGAGAGTTTCATTGAAGAAGCCATTGTTTCATTGAAGAAGCTGTCTTCTGAGAACAGCGTTGTCCACCCACGGAGGGTGCCTCGGTTCAAATGCCTTAAGAAAAATGAAACATTATTTTTAAAAATCAGCTTACAAACCAGTGGATTTCCATAAGGCTTCTTTGCATACACTCAGTTTGGGCTAACCTACCCTCTGCCCCCTGCTCTCCCCTCTCCCTCTGCCACCATTCCCACTTAAGCCCTTAAGCTGGTCTACGCCCCCAGCTCCCATTCTGTCATGTCACGTGTGTTCTATTATTTGTCCTGGGTTCTAAGAGCATAGGCTTCCATGTAGCTCTCCACACATCCATCTTTGGGTGAAGCCTTCGCCCTCATCCCTCATTTCCCCACCCCCCCATCCCTTCCCACGCATGAGTCCATACACCCCCAGGGCTCTCCCACTCTGAGTGGTATAGGTGAAGTCATTCTTAAAGTAGCATCCATGTGTCACATAATGTTCTATATCACAGAATTCAAAAGGAACAAAACATTTCAATGTAAAATATTTTTTTAAAAATAGGAATTCAAATTCATAGAAAGGAGAACTGCTTGGGGGAAGGCGGGGCTTTGAAAGCTGAAATGGGGTAGATGTGATCATATGTCATTGTGTACATGTATGACATTCTCAAAATAAAGAAAAAACTCAAAGATACTAGAAACCTACTCAGTTAGTCTTTTATTATCTTGGAGTGATGAAGACCTATGATTTAAAATC
Organism: Rhizomys pruinosus; assembly: GCA_009823505.1. NCBI lineage: Eukaryota > Metazoa > Chordata > Mammalia > Rodentia > Spalacidae > Rhizomys > Rhizomys pruinosus. Next base: position 2,212,158 of record VZQC01001737.1, on the reverse strand, counting down.
CAGAAGCCATGAAAAAAAAATTCATAAAACCAATTGCAAGAAATCCCCATGTATGAAAAATGAAACCATATTAAGAACAGTAAAAGATAATAAATTCATATGACTTACTTTCATATCTGATTGTGGAGATAAAGATCTCCTTAATTAACTCAGAATTTGAGAAAAAATAAAAATTTTCTACAAGAACAAACTAATTAAATGCCTAGATATTCCATGGGAAAGAAAATACAGGTTGTTTAAAATATATGAGGAGGCAATCAATTGTGATTAAAAGTATTCAAATATATGCTAAAATACAGTAGAATATTTTAAGCCAGTATTAGTAAAACTCAAATACTATGATAGCCCGTTTCATTGCAAAGGTGATGAGGCCGGAGACTAATTCAAACAGAATTTCTGAGGGTAATTTTGCAATTCCAGCAGATGAGTAACTTGTCAGAATTATAAATACATTTACCCCTGACTCAGGCATTCTTTAACACTATTTATGTCACAAATACACTTAAGTGCAAACTAATGCATGCAATAAGACATATAACAGAAAATGTTTGGAAACAACTATTCACAAGTATTGATATAGTCAAGCACTATTATGTATGTCTTATAAAGAAATATGCTGTATTATATGAAAGAAGGAAGAGGCACTGTGGGTGAATATGCAAACATTGTTGGGATAATTGTATGCTGTGCACAAGAGTTTGCACATGTATTGTATATTTTCATGTACTCAGTTACAAAGTGGTTTTTCAGCCAGGCCTGGAGGCACACGCCTTTACTCCCAGCACCCAGAAGGCAGAGGCAGGTGGATCTCTGTGAGATCTAGGCCAGCCCGGTCTAAACAGTGAGTTCCAGGCCAGCTGGGACTACAGGGAGACCCTGTCTCAAAATGACAAAAAAAATGTGTTTTTTCCAATAGTAGGCTTTAAAGAAAAAAATCCCTCTATATATCATGAAACCCATTTTTGAGAATGAGAGGTGTGTGTGTGTGTGTGTGTGTGTGTGTAGCTTTTCTGGTTGTACACATATAATAACAGCAGATAATAATGTAATAAAAGATATAATATCTTGAAGCCATTAACGAGGTAGGGCCTGGGACTTAGGATGGGAGCCTGAGAGATAAAGGGAGGGGTGGAGACAAAGTCTTCTTATTATAAATAATTTTGCTTTTTATTTTTGTTTTTGTTTTTTTTTAATTTTTTTTTTATTTCGGTATGTGTATCAATGTACTGTCTGCATGCAGGTTTGTGCACCCGTGTCGTGCAATGCCGCGGAGGTCAGAAGAGGGTGTCGGATTCCCCTGGAACTGGAGTTCTCCTGGAATTGGAGTTTCAGACGGCTCTCGGCCGCCATGTGGGTGCTGGGGATCGAACCCGGGTCCTCTGTAAGAGCGGTCGGCGCTCTTAACCGCTAGGCCATCTCTCCAGCCCCTGCTTTTTATTTTTGAATGGCATAAATTATTTATCTACTTAGGGAAAAAACTCTGGAAAGTTAACCATAACAACCAGAAAACACTGCTGTGGGAGATATTTCAGGAGGGGACTAGGCATGGAGCTTTGGAGTAGAGCACTTGCCTCGATAGCCCTGGGCTCATCTCCAGCACTGTGAAAACCTCCAAACAAAGGAAACACCAAAAGATTGTAGCCCAGAACCCAACACACAAGCACAGAGAGGGCACAGGGTTGGTCCACAGGCTTTGACCACCACTGTGGAGTTCGGGCCCCACAGTCGCCACTCTGCAGTTTTCTGTGCTCTCTCATGTTCTTGTTACTTTGCCCCATGGACTAGAAGGCTGTGCTTATGATCTCAGATCCACGATGACCTCGTTGCCATCCGTGACCGTGCTACAGCTGAGATAGTAGCGTCTGTCATGGTTAATCTTGGCTGTCAACTGCACTGGAGCTGGAATCAACTACTAGGCAAACCACTGGGCACTCCTGTGAGGGACTTTCTTGATCAGATCATTTGAAGTGGGACCACACAGCCTAAATGTGGGCAGCAGCTCTTGGGAGCAGCCCAGCTCAAAGGACATGGAGAAGGAAGGAAACTTTGAGGGCCGGTTCATCCATCCGGATGCCACAGATTCCTTTACTGATTTTGGAATCAGCTTCCTCAAGCTTCCAATAGACTGAACTGCACCAGCTCTCCAAGAATCCTCTAGGCCTCCAGTGCCAGACATGCAGTCTCATGGAATAATGAGCAAGTACCAGAGTATCTGCCTCTCCTGTATGAGACAGCCATGGTTGTACTCTCTGACAAATACAGCATCCTAAGTCAGTGTGAAGAAATGATTCTTAGAGCCCACTGTTTCCAGGCTCAGAGGGCCTATCGAGGTCAGAAAGGTTCTGTCTTTCCACCACCTGAAATGTATCTGACCTGTTTGTGAAAAGCTTCCTCACAGGAGAACCAAATGTTCTCCTTAACATTTACTTAAAAAATTAGAAAACCTGTTAGTAACAGCCTTATCTCCCAGATTTTCACAGGAAAGGACAGCGTGACCTTTTAAATATTCTTTTTATTTAATTCTTAGGATCAAGATGGAGGATAGAAATTGAGAATAAATATTAGAAACTATATGACTGTTAAACAGACAAACCCAGAAGGGTGGGCTCCACCAAAGGGAGAGTAATTGATAGATGAATAATACAATGTGTAAAGATGTATTAGTGTTTTCATTATTTTGTACTATTTCTATTCAGTAGGAGCTGATTTCCATAGTAATATAGTTAGCTAAAAATCTGCCTTTGTATATAAGGTCTCCACAGGAAAAGCAAATATGAAAATGGGAATTTTTAAAACAATATTCTGTTTTTTGTTTAATAAAACTAATGTTTTCAAATCTGCTTTTATTAAAACACAATAAATACCATCAATTTTGACACAAAATCTCATTATATACTGTAAATATTTATTACTTTCCAGGGGAAGATATGGAGTGGGTGACTTCCCATTGATTCCCTCATAAAGCTGAGGTAGAAGTGAAACTCCTTTTTATTTTCATAAAAATAAAGGGACTCAGAATTTGACATCCATTCCATTTGGACCCGATAATCACACAAAGCACAGATGGTATGCTTTTCAAGCGTATTTCTTCAGCATTAGAAAAATTATAAAAGTAATGTTAGTAATGAAACCTTGGAGGTAAAATAGACTGAAAATACTTAGCATCATGCAGAGATCATCCTCTTTCCCAGTCTGGACTCATATTCTTCCTAAAGTTAAAGTTTACCTATCACATAAGCCATTTCAATGAAGGCAGGACAGTATAATTTATGTTGCTTAAGCTTATAGATCTGCAAAGAACATCCTGAGACTCAAATAATAGCTCAGAACAGAAGAGAAGAGAAGATATTAACACGATACTGAAGGAAACAGTCACCACCCTTTGAATGCTGTCAGAGTAGCTGCTGGTCAGATTTCAATGAACATGGATTAGTGGTTATTGTAGCTCACTTTCTTCTGGGGTGCAAATGGCATCCACCCCCCCCCCCCACTTTCTTTGGTCCCTATCACAAACCTATGTCTGATTTTTCACCAGACCGCAGTCTGGGATAACAGTGAGTTTATTGTTTTTGTTTACAGAGCAATGGGTGAGGGTTTACTTAGAGGAGTGGGTGCTGCCCTGTCCCAGGGTCACACTGGAAAGTCTCTCTCCAGGCGAGGATGGTGACTTCCCCATGGCCACACGAAATGGCATGGCTTCCTCATCCAGCTAGGGCTGACTGGTTGGTGGGGTACAGGTGTGGCTGACTCTCCCTGCCCTACGTTTCTTGCTCCTACCAACAGTCAACAAGCTTATCTGTGATGATCCTAGGTAATCAGGTACAACCAAGCTTGGGAAGATGGCATCTGTCCATGGTCTGCCCATCAGAAGACAGCCCTTGTATTAGTCACTTTTCTGTTGCTGTGATAAAACCACCATGACCAAGGGAATTTATAAAAGGAAGAGTTTATTTGAGCTTACAATTGAAGGTTCCAGGGAATTAGAGTCCATTGTGGCAGGAGGCATGGTGGCCAGGGCTGGAGCAGAAAGCTGAGGTTCACATCTCCCAATGGGCACAGGAAGTCAAGAGAGAGCCTCTGGAGACTAGCAAGGCTTGATAAACTCTCTAAGCCCACCCCCAGTGACATACTTCCTCCAGCATGGCCACACCTTCTAAGACATCCCAAAACAGCATCACCAACTGAGGACAAAATGTCTGAATACTTGAAGCCTGTGAGGGACACTCTCACTCCAACCACCATAGTCCTCAACAGTTATTGACATGGGAATATGGTGCAGCCCATTCAATGTATGCTATGTCATCTTCGCGGGAGAAGAACATCAAAGGCAAGACACTTAGGATGATAGTGTGGAGTATTAAGCAGAGTAATAGGAAGTTGCCCCGACAGCTTTAAGAGTTTACATCTGTGCACACGCCACTTTAGGGTCTACTGGTCAGTGCTAACCACAGGGAGTACATCCCTTTGTCTATGCTGCAGTCGATGTGTGTGTGTGTGTGTGTGTGTATGTGTGTGTGTGTGTGTGTGTCCAGTCTTGGGTGCTGTGCCTCACCTTCCACCATGTTTCTGCCTTACTGTGGGGTGCTGAGGTTACAGTGACACACTACTGTGGGCCCTGCGGACCCTGTGAACTCAGGTCCTCATGCTCACGACGAGCACTTGACTCAGTGATCTGTCTCCCCAGCCCCAGGTCCTGGTGCTGGAGCTAGTAAAGTGAGAAGCTTAAATCCCACATCTTATTCAGTCTTTTTTAAGCCCAAGATTTTGAGAGTTGTCATGATTGGCTTCTGCTATGAACTTGACACAACTTGGAAGACAGAACCATAAGTGGAGAATGACCTCTATCATATTGGCCTGTGCACATGTCTGTGAGTTAGTTTCTTGATTGTTGTGCCCACCGCCCACTGTGGATTGTGCCACCCCTGGGCAGGCGGTCTTGGGTTGTATAAGAAAGCAGTCTGGCCGGGCTTGGTGGCGCACACCTTTAATCCTAGCACTCGAGAGGCAGAGGCAGGTGGATCTTTGTGAGTTCAAGGCCAGCCTGGTCTACAGAGTGAGTTCCAGGACAGCTTGGGCTACAGGGAGACCCTGTCTTGAAAAAACAAAACAAAACAAAAAAACAAACAAACAAAAAAAAAGAAAGCAGACTGAGCTCAGACCAGAGGAGCAAGCTAGTAAGCAGTGTTCCTCCATGGCCTGAGCTCCAGCTCCCGTGTCCAGGTTCCTGCCCTGAGTTCCAGCCCGAGTTCCCTCAAGGATGGTCTGTCACTGGAAATGTAAGTTGCAATGTACTCTTTTGTTCCCAAATTTGTTTTGGTCCAAGCATTTTATCACAGCCATAGAAAACAAACTGTGACAGAAATGTTCTGCAACCCAAAAAACACATGCTTCAGTGGTACTCTTCATACACGTTCACCTAGGTCACAGACTTCAGAATGCTCCAGCTAAGGGTCCATGGGTCTCTGCTTCAGGAACACTGAAATGAATGCTGTCTCTCTAAAAACATCTCTACGGATGCCAACCCAGAATACTTTACCCAGCAAAAATGTCGACTATACTTGAAGGAGAGAGAAAAATCTTCCATGACATAAACAAGATGATGGAATACATGTCTGGAAAACCAACTCTTCATAAAATACTTGAAGCAATTCAAAGGGTAGAAGAGAGGAGCAACAATCCTCAAACACCTAGGAAAAGAAACTAATAAAACATAACCATAGGAGCAAAATCAGAGGCTAGAAGCCCAAATGGATAATAAAATGAAAGGAAGCAACATCCATCTTTCAATTATAACCTTAAATATTAATGGGCTAAACTCCCCAATCAAAAGGCATAGACTGGGAGAATGGATTAGGAAACAAAACCCATCTATATGCTGTCTACAAGAAACCCATCTCAATTTCAAGGATAGGCACCAACTTAAGGTGAAGGGATGGAAAGAAAGGAGTCCAAGCAAAGGGGACCAAAAAGAAAGCAGGTGGGCGCTAATATCAGAAAAAATAGACTTCCAAAGCAAAAGAAATAAAGAGACAACAGCAGGGCCACTACATCTTTATTAAAGGAACAATTGACGATGAAGATTTCACAATTATAAATAAATATGCACCAAACACGTGGCACCAAACTTTATAAAGACAATCTCTCAGATCTCAAGCGCACAATTAACCCCAGCACACTAATACTAGGGGACTTCATACCCATTAAGTCCCCTAGACAGGTCAACAGACAAGGATAAAAGAGAGACATCTCGAACTAAATGACACAATACACCAAATGGACTCACAACATCTATCGAATATTCACCCAAACACCAGAGAATACACTTTCTACTCACACTCATGGAACATTCTCCAAAATAGACCATATACTGGACACAGGGAAAAACTCAACAAATATTAAAAAGATTGAAATAATATTCATGCATTCTATCAGACACATGCAATAAACATCAATATCAACACCAAATAAATACCCACATCCTACAGGAACACATGGAGACTAAACAACACCTCCTGAATAATGATGGGTCAAGAAGAAATAAAGAAAGAAATAAAAAATTCCTGGAACTGAATGACAATGATAAAACAACACAGCACCAAATCTATGGACACTTTAAAAAGCAGTCCTAAGAGGGAAGTTTATAGCTCAAGTGCCTACATAAAAAACAGAAAGAACACAAGTGAATGACCTAACACGCAGCTAAAAAATACTTGAGAAACAACAACAAGAACCCTAAACGGAGCAGAGACAAGAAGAAATAACAAAATCGAGCAGAGATCAATGAAATAGAAACAAAGAAAACCATACAAAAAATCAATGAATCCAAAAGCTGGTTCTTTGAGAGAATAAACAAGATAGACAGACCTCTAGCCCAGAGTAACCAAAAGAAAGAGGGAACAACTCCAAATCAACAGAATCAGTTGATGAAAGGGGAAACATCACAACAGACAATGAAAAAATCCAGAAATCATACGGGACTACTTCAAAAACTATACTGCTAATTTGAAAACCTAGAAGAAATGGATGAGAATATCTGAAATCCTGGGGAATCACCAAAGCTCAACCAAGAAGAGATTGACAGCCTAAACAGACCAATAGTACAGAAGAAATCGAAGATGTAATAAGTAGCCTCCCAACCAAAAAATGCCCAGCCCGGATGGTTTCACGGCAGAAATTTATAAAATATTTCGAAAAGACATACAACCATTACTACTTAAATTGTTTAGAAGGATACAAACGAGGGACTTCTCCCAGAATCCTCTATGAGGCCAGCATTATGCTACTACAAAACCAGGGAAAGATACAACCAAAAGACCCATCTCCCTAATGACCAGATGCCAAAATTCTAAAAACAGGATCTGGCAAATCGCATACAGACTCCACATCAAGAAATATATCCACCATGACCAAGTTGGATTCATACCAGAGATGCACAGATGGTTCAACATACGAAAATCAAATAAACATCATCAACATATCAATGGACTGAAGGACAAAAAAACAACCATCTTCAATTGTGCGAGAAAGCTTTGACAAACCAGCATCCTTCAGTTAAAGTCCTGGAGGGAATTGGCCTAGAGGGATCATTCCTCATGTAATCAAAGCCATATACAGAAACACCCACAGCCAATATCATCCTAAATGGGGAAATGACAGAAGCATTCCCTTTGAAGGTAGAACTCGGCAAGGCTGCCCCCTGTCACCACTCCTCTTCAATCTAGTGCTGGAAACCCTTGCAAGGCAATAAGGCAAAAAAAGAAAAGAAATTAAAGGAGTTCTAATTGGAAAAGAGGAAATCAGCATCCCTTTTTGCTGATGTTGATTGTCTACCAAGGGATGCTAAGAACTCCCCAGAAAACTCCTAGAATGATTAAGAGCTTGTAAAAAGGCAGGATACAAAATTAATCTAAAAAATCAGTAAAAAATAACAAAACAAAAAATAAAAAACAAGGAGACCTTCCCACTCACTAGCCTCAAAAACAATAAAAGACTTAAAAAAAAAAAAAAAAAAAAAAAACAAGGATCTTACAACAAAAATTTTAAACCCCTGAAAGGAAATTTGAGGAGACATCAGAAGATGAAAATCCTCCATGCTCATGGATTTGGAAAATAAATATAGTAAAAATGTCCCTCCTACCCCAAAACTAGTGTACAGATTTAATGCAATCCCAATCAAAAATCCCCGAAGAGTTTTCTTCACAGGCTTGGAAAAAAAAATCCTCAATTTCATTTGGAAAAACAAAAGACCCCGAATAGCCAAAGCAATCTCTGAGTGAAAAGAGCAATACAGGGGGATCGCTATACCAGACATCAACTATAATACAAGGCTTAGTCATAAAAACAGCTTGTACTGGCACAAAAACAGACCAGTTGACCAATGGAATAAAACTGAGATCCAAACCTGAGCTCATACAATTTCAGCCACCTCATATTTGAAAAGGGGGCCAAGATACACAATGGAGGAAAGACAGCATCTTCAGAAGTGGTGTGCAAAACTGGATCACCACTTGTAGAAAATGAAATTAAACCCCTACCTCTCACCTTGTTAACAAGGTCAACTCCAGATGGACCAAAGACCTCAATGTGAAACCCCAAACTCTGGAGGTGATAGAAGAGAAGCTTGGCAGCAGACTACACGACATAGGTTGTAGGAAAAGACTTCTAAAATAGACAGGAGCTGCACAAAAAATAAGATTGACAATTGCAAAGGGACTCATAAACTCAAAAGCTTCTGGTACATCAAAGGAAGCAATAAAGGAAGTGAGGAGAAGACCCACAGAGTGGGGAGGAAACCTTCACAGCAGATACATCTGCAAAGCATTAATTTCCAGAGTATACAAGCTACTCAAAAAACAAAGAAGAAAGAAAACAAATGAATCACTCAAAAGATGGAGCAAAATCTGAATAGAGACTTCCACAAGAGGAATTAGAGATGGCTGAGAAAACATCTTAAGAAGTGTTCAACATCGCTTAATAATTGGAAATGCAATTAAAACCACTTTGAGATATCACCTTACTCCAATAAGACTGGCTAGGTCAGGAAACGAATGTACCAAATGCTGGAGAGGTTTGTGGGGAAAGGGGAACACTCATCCATTGCTGGTGGGAATGTAACATAGTACAGCACTATGGAAAACAGTGTGGAAGAACCCTTAAAAGACTCAAAATGAGCTTCCATTTGACCCAGTCATACCACTCCTGGGGTTATTTACCACAAGACCCAACTTACTGCAAAGATTCATGCACAGCTATGTTTATTGCAGCTCTCGTTCACACATAGCAAAAAGCTGGAACCAGCCCAGGTGCCCCTCAAACTGACGAGTTGGATAGAGAAAATGTGGTACATGTATCAATGGAATCTATGCAGCAAGTAAAGAGGGGACAACATCATGAACTTTGATGTAAATGGTAAATGGATGGACAGAAACATTATGTAAGTGAGTAAAACAGTCCCAGAAAAACAAACGTACAAATGGTTGTCCCTCATATGTGGATGCTATACCAACAACCCAGATAAAAATATTCTCATGAGAGGGATGCATAGTAAAAGAACAACAACAGAAAAGACTGCATCAGAAAATGGACTGAAAATGGTGAATTGGGAAGGATGGGGGGTGGGAGAGGGACACGGATGTATATTCAATCAAGGCATATTTAATTGAAGTGAGTTCAGCAATTACTCCGTTTCACCTAGACACTGTCTACAGGATACATGTGTTTTAGGACTTAGTAAAGTAAATGTGTGTATATTAACAACATTGGTTTACAGTTGATAAAAACGGTAATAGCATCTGAGTATATGTAGATATAATTTGTGTTTTCCACATTTGTTTTACACAAATCTCTAGAGCAATAACTTTGGATTGGCACAAACAAATGTTCCCTAATTTCCGTTGTACAGTATCACCTTGTAACATTCTTTTACTTAAGAATTTAACAAGAATAAGATTGCTTCCCAAGTTAAAACATAATAGTCACCCAAAACAACATGGGTAATTTGATGAAATCTGTGCCTTGATTCCACCCTATAGTTATGTATAATAAACTGTTTCTGAGACTCATGGGTTAAAAAAAAGGGGGGGTGCGGGAGGTACAGAACAGTGCACTGTGCAACCCTTCTAGTCAAAAACCTGCAATTCAAATCTTAAAACTAACTAATGGGAAAAGATTTGTTTGTTTCCAACAGGACAAAATGTCACCAACTTAACGGCTGAGAAAGAAAAGATACAGCTTTGCATTGAGTAGGATTTACCAAAAAGTGGCAATGAAAGGTTAGACCCTCTGAACACTGAAGGAAGAAAACCTCAGATTGCCATAAACATCGAACCCTTCTGTGGGTCCTACATGTAACAACTTCTATAATGAGTCCTATGAAACTTATACCTTCTAGGTTGCACAAAGGTTTTGATTTGACTTTCTTGCCTCCCCCCCCCTAGAACAAGGAGAAATATGCGAGATGATGGTCATTTTCCAACTGTAAATTGGAGACAATATTATAGAGGTAATCTTCTTATAAAACTGGTAAAAAAAATGCCTTCTTTAATTGACTAATAGACATAAGAACTGTGAAAAGGATTTACTCTGTTCAGAACCAAAAATCTACTAAGTCCAATTGGGCTATGCACTTAGCAAAGTATATTAATGCAGGAGCTCTGACTCAGAATGGATTGTTCTACCAGGGGGATGTTGGCCAGGGATCCAAGGCCCCACAAAAGGTAAGGGTTCTTGCCCCTAAGTTGGGATACTGCAAGAGGAGAGGCATAAAGCCCTGCTGCCAAGACTGACGTTAACATGGAGGGATGTATTGAGACCGCACATGCAAGGGTACAGATGGCCTCTGTGATGCCCGAGAGTGTTCCCAAAGGCCAATAAACCAATAAAACAAATACGGTCTCCTGAGTCAAGCAAGACTCCACCATTCACACCAGCTACATTCACCCTGCCATGGAAATACTGTGCAGCAGAGGCAGCCATGTGCCTTGTATTTATCCAAATCTAATTGGCTGTGGCGTCTCCCTTGGCGAATAACTGAGGCTTGATGCCACAAGCCGACGATTCCTCTACAGGTGTTTAGGAGGTGTCATAAGCCCACCGTAAGCCCTTTTATATTTATCAGGGGGTAAAAATGTAATCATGATTAAACATATCATCCAAACATATGTGTCTATGCCAAAGTAACCTACCATAACTATTAGTGCTGCTTAAATACCATATATCTAATTGCTTGTGCCTCATTAGTGTGATCAAAGGTTACTCCTGAACAAACTGTCAGCCCATGAAAAGGAAACAGCCAGAATTGACCAGAATCCAAGGTAACAGGCTCCCCGGAGAGGGGAGGACAGTTTTACTTTCTCATCCACCTGTGCCCCTTTTTCTAAGCCTAGGGAACCATCTGCGGGAGAGGGGGCGGGTATGGTCGTAGAATAAGTGTAAGAAAGGCTCGATTGTGGTGAATGGTGATGATGAAACCCAGCGATGTAGCTGGACATCATTTGATGAACTTGATTGACAAACAACCTGTCAACCTCCCACTGAATGGGTGGGACTTGTGGGGGTTGGGCACAACAGTATATAGATTGGTTTTGCACGAAGGATGCTTATACTATGGGTTATCACTTATAGCTAAAAAATGAAAAAAAAAAAAACTGAAAGATGCAGGACAGTTAGGCAGAATACTGATCTTGGATGGGGTGGGTGGGGGGGAAAGGGAAGGACAATATGCCTGATAACTTGGAAAATTTGTAATAAAATGCAAGCACAAACCATCAATAAAAATTAAATTTAAAATAAATAAATAAATGAATAAATAAAATTTTCTTTAAAAAAGAAAAAAAAAAATCTCATCTCATTGTGAGCCAACCAGGTTTGATCACATTCCTAGATGCAAGCATTCTGATGTGAAAATCTGAAGTTTGTCATGCCTACACTGATACTCTTTTCCATGTAATTCTACCCTGTAGTTGTTGCAAGTTTCAGTTTCACTCCTGGAGATAAAAGACAATCGCAATTTATTCATTTTTTACTCTGATTTCCTGTGGGGAAGGGGAAGAGAGGGAAGGGGAAAGGAAAGGAGGGGACGGGAGGGGAGGGAAGGGGAAGGGAAGGAAGGGGAAGAGAGGGGAGGGGAGGGAAGGGAAGGAAGGGGAAGAGAAGGGGAAGAGAGGGGAGGGGAGGGAAGGGAGAGAAGGGAGAGAAGGGAAGGGAAGAGAAGGGAAGAGAAGGGAAGGAAGGGGAAGAGAAGGGGAAGAGAGGGGAGGGGAGGGAAGGGAGGGAAGGGAGAGAAGGGAAGGGAAGGGAAGAGAAGAGAAGGGAAAGGAAGGGAAGGGAAAGGAAGTGAAGGGAAGGGAAGGGAAGGGAAGGGAAGGGAAGGGAAGGGAAGGAAAGGGAAGGGAAGGGAAGAAGGAGGGAGAGATGAAGGGAGATCGGGAGGTTTCCACCATCTTTGCTGAGTAAACAACTCTTGTGCAAGGTCTTCGGCCTGCCATGTTAAGTTGTGGAGTTATTTCCTGACCCCAGAATATCATGTATTGTCCTCCTGGACAGAGCTTTGCAATAGTTTGGTGTTTGTTTACTGTCTCTAGATCTGGGGTCCAGAAAATCATCAACACTAATATCAGTGGTCTAAAACTACTATTAATGAAGCTGATAAAAATATAACAATATCTATAACTTTATATTATTTATGTCCTGTCTTCTTTTTTAAAACAGTATGCAAGGGAATGTTTCAGTGTGAAATTTCTCATCTTTTATCTACTTAAAATTGATAATAAAGAAATATATATAAACTTGTTATAGTTGCAGCATTATTTCTAATAAAAACCCTTGGTTTGGGGATATGGCTCCGTGAATAAGTGCTTTCTATGCAAACATAGAGACCTGAGTCTTCAGGACCCATGTGAAAAGTGGGTATAGCACTGACCCCTCCCCAGTGGCTTGCTGGTCAGCAAGTTTAGTTAGTTGCTGAGCTCCAGGATCAGCAAGGAACACTGCCTCAGATAAAGGAGGCACCAGATATTTGCCTCTGTCCTTCACATGTGCTCGTGCACACATAAATACATGTGCATACATATACATAGCATGCATGTATAACACACATACACACCACATATGTACTATACTTGCATAATATACACAGACACAAGTAGAACTAGAGTTGTATAAAATGTCATCTGGAGAACAGGATGTTTCTGAGATGTTTTTCTCAAAAATCCTCCGCACTGTATGATTTATTAATAACTTACACTTTAGCTTGATAACATAAAGTACTAAAGGACACAGAAAAAAGAATAGTTGAACTTAATAATTTGGAGTTATGAGAGGAAAGAAAATGGTTCAAACATAAAACAATCCATTCAAAGTAACAGAAAAATTATGAAGGGTAGGAAATATTAACTATGATGGCATTAATTCCAACATCATAAATAGTTTACCTTATTAAGATACCAGCTCTATTATCTGGCATTATTCATAAAAGAAACAAAGCAGTATGCACCTGACTTCACTTGGAACATCCATGTTCTTCCGTTATCCTTCCTCATTGCAAACTCTCCCCATAAGTCTTCCTCCTTTAGAGTAGAAGTAAATTTTTAATTTTTAAATAATATTTTATTGATTCTTTGAGACCATACAGTGCCCCTTCATCACCTCCAGAACCCCTCCCCCCACCCCCGCCCTCACAGATCCATCCCTACCTCTCTCCCTCTCATGTCGTGTTCACTATTGTTTCTTAAGGCCTGTCAAGTCTGATTGGTGTTCCCCAAATGCTATCTGACACCACACTCTTAAAGAAGACTGAGTTTTTCTCTCCTAGAAGCTATCAATTGCCAAGAATTCCTCAGCTAGGGCTCAGACATCTTTCACTCCCTCTATGGTGGGTTCTAATCTTACTTGGGGTTACATAGGTCTTGTCCATGCTCTCGTAGCACTGTGGGTACAAATTATATATAATATATATATATAAATATATATACGTATATATATATCCAGACACAGTGGGGCAATTATATATATAATTATATAATTGCCCCACTGTGTCTGGAAAACAAAGTTTCCTGGTATTCATCCACTACCTCTGGCTCTTACAATCTTGCTACTGCCCTCTCATCTCCATGGTACTTGAGCTTTGGAAAGAGAGGGTGTGGTATAGGTGTCCCATTCCCCAGGGTCTTATTTCTGCATGTTGACTCATTAGGGTCTCTGGGTTAATCACCATCTGCTGCAAGCAGAAGCTTCACTGGTGAAAGTTGAGAGGTGAATTAATCTTTGTGTTCAACATTAAGTCATTAGGAATCAGTTTAATACTGGGCACATTTAGCAGGACAATAGTGGTAAGTTCTCCACATTACCCTGTGACCTGTCTACCCACAACTTCTTGGACCTGATAACTTTGACAGGTATGGGCTCCATCTTATGAAGTAGGCCTTAAATACCATCAGAAGGTGGTTGGTTACTCTTGTGACATTTGTGCCCACTATTGCACTAGTGGGCGTATCTTGCCAGGCCAATCATTATTATAGCTTGCAGTATTCACAACTAGGAAAGGTTGTCAATTACTTTTTTCTTCTGGTAGTATATACAGTACCTTCTATTAATATGAAAGCTATACAGCAGAGATGAAGCTTTGAGGTCAGCTTGATTTCTCCTTTGTTCTATAATTCACTTATGTAGTGTCTTCAGCAGTAGGGTCCTACCATCAAATTCTGGAAGGTAATCAAGAGTAATGGCAGTAGCCAGTGTTATTTGAGGGGCTATGGTAACCTTCCTCACCAACATCTGTAGCATGTCTTAGGGCACTGCGTGGCTGGGGGTCTGGCCCCGCCCCAAGGAGGAGCAAGCAGCATGGCTTAGGTGCCTGATGCTGGGTGGGGCAAGTTGTGCAGTGGTGCAGAATTGGGGGACTTATAATTGGTCCTGGGAACTGACGTCATTTGGTTTATAAAAGCAAGCTATGGCAAGGAGTAAATTTGAATTTCATAGTAACATCATTACAAAATTCCCGGCCGTTATTTTTATTAATTATTATGTGCATACAAGCTAAGATAGGCCTGCATTTCGTTCGGGTGGCCAGTGGGTTGAAAAGAAATTCCTTAGCAGATCACCAATCTGGGTAGCTGGTGTTGTGAGTGGGTATTGGCTGAAGGGAGGAGATCAGCCATCAGCTTGAAATTCCTGTTCAGGCTCTGGGCAGGTGAGAAACCACGGCCAAGAGTGGAACACGTGTCTCATGGGTCCAGGCTCAGAGCCTGAGTTGGAATTACCACTTAGGCTGGCCTACGGGAAGTAGCTGGCTGGTCTCTGCGCCTAGAGGCCAGCTCCCCACAGTGTCCGCAAAGCGAGCGCTGTGTTCCCATCCCCCTTAGCAGGGCCGCGTGGTCCCTGTTCAGCATAAAAGAAAGCTTCCTACAAACAGCTCTAAAGGAGGGAGCCAATTCCTGGCGTTGGAACTTTTCCTTGCTAGCCTTCTGTCCCCCATTTTAGGGTAACTACATTTAAACTCTTTTATATATGGATATGCATATATTTTAACTTTCTATAGTAGTAAGTTTCCATAATACTTCCAAAAGGCCTTTAGTGTTAGCTAGCCCTCCTCACACTCTTCCTCCACCTTGCCTTCCTTTTTCCACACTATCCAGCCATTCCTATTCCGTTATTCTCCTCACCCCCTTTAGATGACTGAATACTAGCTCCTCTCCTAAGAAGCCCCCCTCTCACAGCCCCTAGCTAGTTTCCTGACCTTTATGAGTTTTTCAATCAAAACATACTTATCTGAAGAGTTAATACGAACATCCACATTTGGAAGAGAACATGTAATGTCTTTCTGGGTCTGGTTTACCTCACTCAGGATGGTTTCCAGTTCTACCCATTTACCTGTGAATTTCATAATTCCATTTTTCTTAACAGCTGAATAATATTCCTTCCTGTTAATGTTCCATATTTTCATCATCCATTCATCAGTTGTTGGACATCTAGGCTGTTTCTATTTCTTGACTATTGTGAATAGAACAGCAATTAATATGGATGAGGAGAATTTTTCATATCTCTCAAATTTATATGGAAAAGCTAAAAAGAAATCATATCTCAAAAGCAGTCAATGATCATTCTTTTAAAAACTACCACCCTTTCAAAAAAAAAAAAAAAAAGCCAGGGTGTGGTGGCGCACGCCTTGAAGCCTAGACTCAGGAGGCAGAAGGCTAGGCGATCTTTGTGAGTTCAAGGCCAGCCTGGTCTACAGAGGTGAGTTCCAGACAGATGGTGACTGACAGGGAAGACCCTGGCCTCAAAAAAAGACAAAAAAAAAAAAAACAAAACCCAAAACTACCAACCCTAATTACAAAGACACTGATAGCATAGACTTAACAATTTTTACTTCATTTTTAAGAATAGTTTGAGGCTTAGGAACAGCAGTCAGAAAAGCACGGTGTTCCGGGGGCCTCGGCACAGGAGTTCCAATCACTTGTTCCTTCCACTCCTCTATTAGCAGCTTGCTTTTGGGCAATGCACTGAAGATGAACTAATAATACTTTCGTGCTATTATCATTATGAACTACTTTATGTTAGAGGTCACCGTGTTTGCAAGTTAGCTCTATAACAACCTACCAACAAAATGGTCATAACAAAGCACTCATGATTCTTTTCCATTTTTCCCAGATTCTGCAGTTACATTCTGACCTGGATTAGAGTCAACCTTTTGGCTTTTCAAAGCTCAAATATGTGTGTTAATCATATCACATATTAATTTGCAATTCCGTGATAACATGTTATTAAGCGTATTTCATGTGTATATTGACTATCTTTCTATCATCTGTCTATCTACCTATCTATCTTCTATCATCTATCTTTTATTTATAAGTCAATCAATCTATCATCTACATATCTATCTATCTTTCCATCTATCAATCTATCTATAAGTGATATGAATTTTCAGGTCTTCTGCCTGTGTGTAATGGGTTATTTTTCTTTTTCTTTTTTTTTTTTTTTTGTTACTGGTATCATTTAAAGTTTAATATTGTAGTAGTAAATTCAGTCTAGAGTTTGGATGCAGCATTAACAAATTAGTCTAGAGTTTGGATGTGGCATTAATAAACCTTTGTAAACTTAAGCAAAGAAATGCATTGTGATTGCAAATATAAATTCTAATACCTACCTGTCTAAGGGTATGCTGATTATTATTGGAGTATATGAGAATGAGCCTGCCATTGAATATCTGAAAAGTGTCATCATTGGTCAACATACCTTATAAACTAAAATTTCCCATATACTAACCAGAATTTGGTGACAATAATAGAGACTGAAACTTTGACTTAATATTCATAGAATATAAATAAATATGATTATTAAACATTGTATGGGATCATTGCACATTTTATTAGTTACCTATAGGAAATAGTTTTAGAAATAGAAAATGCTATATTCTTTTTTTTTTTTTTTTTTTGGTCTTTTTTGAGACAGGGTCTCCCTATAGCCCAGCTGTCCTGAACTCGCTCTGTAGACCAGGCTGGCCTTGAACTCACAAAGATCCACCTGCCTCTGCCTCCCAAGTGCTGTGCCACCATGCCTTGCTGCAATATTCTTTTTTTGTCTTTTTGAGAGAGGGTCTCCCTATAACCCCAGCTAGCCTGGAACTAGCTGTGAAGACCAGGTTGGCCTCGAACTCACAGAGATCTGCCTGCCTCTGCCTCCCTAGTGCTGGATTTAAAAGCATGTGAGACCATGCCTAGCTGACAATGCAATTTTCTAATTTGGAATTTCCCAAGAAGCAATCTGTAGTGGTCTGAACATGTGTTAAAGATATCAGAACATGGGCTGGAGAGATAGCCTAGCGGTTAAGAGCGCCGACTGCCCTTGCAGAGGATCCGGGTTCGATCCCCAGCACCCACATGGCGGCTGAGAACCGTCTGTAACTCCAGTTCCAGGAGAGCTCCAGCTCCAGGGGAATCCGAGACCCTCTTCTGACCTCTGCGGCATTGCACGACACGGGTGCACAAACCTACATGCAGACAGTACATTCATCCATATACAAAAATAAATAAATAAATAAATAAATAAATAAAATTTAAAGAATGTAATTAAAAAAAGATATCAGAACATTTTAAGAAATAAATAAATGCTTTTATTTTTGTTTAAAAATGTAGGAGCCAGGCGGCGTGGTGGTGCACACCTTTAATCCTAGCACTTGGGAGGTAGAGGCAGGCAGATCTTTGTGAGTTCAAGGTCAGCCTGGTCTACAGAGTGAGTTCCAGGACAGCTGGGGCTACAGGGAGACCCTGTCTTGAAAAGACCAAAAAAAAAAATAGGTCATGTTGGTAAATATTATATTCTACCTAGCTCTTTTTTATGTTTAGTAATTCACATTTTCCCCATGAGTTTCTACACAGACTTGGAAAAAAAAAATCCTTAAATTCATACAGAAAAACAAAAGACCCTGAATAGTTAAAGCAACCCTAAGTGAAAAGTGCAGTACAGGGGATTGCTTTCCCAGACTTCAAGCTATATTACAGGGCCATAGTCATAAAGACAGCATAGTACTAGCATGAAAACAGACCCGTTGACCAATGGAACAAAATTGAAGATCCAAACTTGAGCTCATACAATTTCAGCCACCTCATATTTGACAAAGGGGCCAAAAAAGCTCAATGGTGGAAAGATAGCATCTTCAGCAAATGGTGCTGGCAAAACTAGATCACCATCTCTAGAACAAAATTAAACCCCCACCTCTCACCCTGTACAAAAATCAACCCCAAGTGGATCAGAGACCTCAACATGAAACCTGAAACTCTAAAGGTGATAGAGGAAAATGTTGGTAGCAGCCTACAAGACATAGGCCTAGGAAAAGACTTTCTAAATCAAACAGCAGCTGTGTAAGAAATAGGGTCAACAGTTGACAAGTGGGAACTCATCAAACTCAAAAACTTCTGTACAGTTAAAGAAACAATCAAGGAAGTGAAAAAACCCACAGAGTGGGAGGAATCCATCACCAGTGATACATTTGACAGAGCATTAGCATCCAGAATATATAGAATACTCAAAAAACAAAGAAGTAAGAAAACAAATACCTACTCAAAAGATGGAGTACAGAGCTGAACAGAGACTTCACCAGTGAGGAAGTAAAGATGGCTGAGAAACATCTTTAAAAGTGTTCAGCATCCTTAATAATTAAGGAAATGCAAACTAAAACCACTCTAAGACATCACCTCACTCTGATAAGACTGGTTAAGATCAAGAAAACAAAAGACACCAAATGCTGGAGAGGTGGTGGGGAAAGGGGAGCACTCATCCACTGCTGGTGGGAATGTAAGCTTGTACAACCACTATGGAAAGCAGTGTGGAGAACCCTTAAAAGACTCAAAATGAACCTACCACCTGACCCAGCAATACCACTCCTGGGTGTATATCCACAAGACTCATCCTACCACAAAGATACAAGTACATTATATTTATTGCAGCTCTCTTCACAATAGTGAAGAGCTGGAACCAACCCAAATGGCCCTCAACTGATTACTAGATAACAAAAATGTGGTACATCTACACAATGGAGTTCTATGCACTGGTAAAGAAAGATGACATCATGAACTTTGCAGGTAAATGGATGGAACTAGAAGACATTATGCTAAATGAAGTGACACAGACCTCGAAAAAGAAATGACAAATGGTCTCCCTCATTTGTGAATGCAAGCACCAAATCCCCAGTTGAAAGGCAAGCTGAGAAATGTTATTTTTATATTTATTTTTATCTGAAAGCAACTGTGCTGTTATAATGTTAATCTCTTAATGGGCACTAGAATTAATTTACCACTTATTCCAGACATTGAATTACTGTATATGGGTGGAATTCCTTACCATATATGGAATTCATATTTTAGAGTAATAAACAATTAAAGGGAAAATGTGAAATCCTAAACATATTTTGGAATTAACATACAGCTTATTTTCAAAGGTCATAATTTTTGTATATATATATATGTATATATAATACTACTATACTCACTTCTATATCCTATATTCACATTCGTATTTTATATTTGGAAGCAATACAAATGGGAGGGCAATAGAACACCAGCCCCATAAGGATTGCGTCAAAGAACTAACTGATAGGCCCCAAATAATAAACCTCTGCAGAAAAGCTTGAAAATCACACTGAGAAAAAATGCCAGACATGTATTGCGTCAGACAATGCATGAACTGTGGTATCTCCCAAGTTAAACCCTTCACTGATTCTTCTTTGCCACTTGGCACAGCGCTCCTTTTCTTCTGTCCGTTGAATTGCTTCATCAGATTTCCTGAATGAGTTGGTTTCCTGGAGAATGTATCATCATCGCCTCTGTTTATGTCTATCAAAGATTTTTCTTTCTCCTTTTTGCAAGTATAGTTGACATTTTTGCTAGGTAAGTAACTATTGGGTTGTATCTTATAGTCATTTTAAGTACTGCGGTATACTTAGGTCCAAGCTCTTTTGGCTTTTCGTTTGCATTGAAAAAGTATTACTAACTGTGTATTTCTGTCTCGTGTGGCTTCGATTATTCTGGTTCTCTTGTTTTGAGTCATGGCGAGCATTTGTTACTAGAATATATGGCAGTGGGAACTTGCTTTCTGTTGTGTCCTTGTCTAGTGGTTCTATGTGCTTCCTGCATATATTTGTAATGGGTAATGTCTGTTTCTAATTTGGGAAATTTTTCTTTGGTTACAAATTCCCTCGATTGAAGATCTGCTCAATCCCATTATCCTGGAATTTTTCCTTCCTCTATTCCTATGATGTGGAAGTTTGGTCTTTTCATGGTGTCCCACATTTCCTGATTATTCTACTCTTGTTTTTTTTTTTTTTTATTTTTCATTATCTTTGCTTGAGCATTCCAGTTCTTCCATGTTATCTTCCAGTCTTGATATTCTATTTTCTGCTTCATCCATTGTATTACTGAGGCTTTCTCCCCATCTTTCCTGTTGACTGGATGACTGGTCTTGGAGCACTGCCTGCTTCGGCTGCCTGGGTCAACCTCCCCACTGAGTAATCTCAGGGCACAGCCTGCTTCAGCATGCCTTTGTGGGCCTATCTGGGCTGGCAATAATATGTGTTTTTTATTCATGGAATAGCACTCCATTTACTAAGTGGGTTTTGATTTCTTTTATTGCAGCAGACCATATCTATCTATGCTGAATCTGTAGCATTTATAAGACTTCACTTTACTGTTAATAGAAATAGTCCTGTGATTTAGTTTCGATTTTATTTTTTTTCTTAATTTTTTATTGAGATTTTGTGCATTACATATAATATTTCTTAATCAAGTTTATGCCCTTCCCCCATTCATGCCCCACCCCCTACTCATGCAAGATACAAGTCCTGTCTTGTATCTTTTCCTCAAGTCTTTTTTTAAAAACTTGTTTGATGCGGAAGTTTACTGTTTAGGTAAGTTCTTTTTTTAATATATATATTTTTTAGTTTTTATTGAATTTTTGTGCATTTCATACAGAACATCTTAATCAATCTTAATAATTTTTATACCCCCTTTCCCCCTGCCCCCCACTGGAATTCATACATTCTGTCCATTTTTTAAATTTTATTTATTTTTTATGTGTACGAATATACTGTCTGCATGTAGTTTGTGCACCAGTGCTGTGCAATGCTGCAAAGATCAGAAGACGGTGTCGGATTCCCTTGGAACTGGAGTTAAAGATGGTTCTCAGCCACCATGTGGGTGCTGGGGATCGAACCTGGGTCCTCTGCAAGAGCAGTTGGGGCTCTTAACCGATAGGCCATCTCTCCAGCCCCAGTTCTTTATTTACATAATGCTTTTACTGATGTTTTGTGTATTTCAGACATCATTCTCAGTTCAGTTTAGACATACTCCCCTTTCCCTTCCCCCCACCCCACCCCAGGTCATGCACTCTGCCCTAACTATCCTGCATCTCAGTCTTTTTTTATGTTTAGGAATTCACATTTTCCTCCTTTAATTTCATATTACTCTAAAATATGCATACATACTTTCCACTCATATACAGTAATTACAGTCTGAAAGTAAGTGGTGGATCGATTCTAGAGCCCGTTAAGAGATTTACATTGTAACAACATAGTTGCTTTCAGATAAACAGAAATATAACAATAATGTTGTCCAGCTTGTCTTTCATCTGGGAATTTGCTGTTAGGATCCACAAATGAGGGAGATCATTCACCACTTGTTTTTCTGTTTACTTCACTTAGCATAATGGTTTGAGTTCTATCCATTTACCTGCAAAGTTCATGATGTCATTTTTCTTTTCTGCTGAATAGTACTCGATTGTGTAGATGTACCACATTTTTGTCATCCACTGGTCAGTTGAAGGGCATTTGGGGTTGGTTCCAGCTTTTTGCTATTGTGAAGAGAGCTGCTGTAAATGTGGTTGTGCATGTATCTTTGTGGTAGGATGAGTTTTGTGGGTATATACCCAGGAGTGGTATTACTGGGTCAGGTGGTAGGCTCATTTTGAGTTTTTTAAGGGTTCTCCACACTGCTTCCCATAATGGTTGTACAAGTTTACATTCCCACTAGCAGTGGATGAGTGTTCCCCTTTCCCCACAACCTCTCCAGCATTTGGTGCAGTGAACTGTTCAATATTCCCATTATATCCTGTATCTTTGTCATAACAGTTAATGGTTCCAATTTTTGTTGCTAATGTTATTGAATCTTTGGAATTTTCAACACAATCATGTCATCTATGATAAAAAACTAATTTACATATATATAGTCCTTCCTTCTTTCCTTCCTTCCTTCCTCCCTCCCTCCCTCCTTCCCTTCCTCTCTCCTTTCCTCCATTCTTTCTCTCTTCATTAACTATGAATCTGCCATAATGCTGAACAACAGTGCTCAATTTGGATATTATATCATTGTCCCTAATCTTAGGGGACAACAGTTCATTCTTGACATTAACTATAGCATTACCTATAGCATTTTTAAGGAAGTATCTTTCTACTCCTACTTTGTGAGCATTTGTATCATGAATGGATGTTGAAAACTGTCAAATGCTTTTTCTGCATCTACTGATAAGATCATATGATTTTTCTTTAGTAGCATTAAGATATGATGTAATAAATTGCTTTAGTTTCAAGTGTCAAGCTATGTTTCCATACATGGAAAAAATCCCACATTCTTGGGTTATTTATTTTTTATGGATTATTGGAGTCATTTGCTATAATTCATTGAAGCTTTTTGTATTTACATTCATGTTTGGCCTGTTCTATAATGTTTCTTTCCTTTAATTAAGACAGCACTACCGGGCTGGAGAGATGGCCTAGCGGTTAAGAGCGCCGACCGCTCTTACAGAGGACCCGGGTTCGATCCCCAGCACCCACATGGCGGCTGGAACCGTCCATAACTCCAATTCCAGGAGAACTCCAGTTCCAGGGGAATCCGAGACCCTCTTCTGACCTCCGCGGCGTTGCACGACACGGGTGCACAGACTTGCATGCAGACAGTACATTCATACACATACAGAAATAAATAAAAAAAATTAATAAAAAAAAATAAAAAAAAAAGACAGCACTACCATTGTCAAATGAATTAAGAAGTGATCCCTCTGTTTATGGTTTATCTGAAAACAATCTAGATTTTGGTATCCTTTTTCCTTCAAATACATGGTCAGACTCACCAGTGAGGTCATCTGGCCCTAGAGCCTTCATTTTGGAATTCAATGGGTCTACTTTCTCTTTGTAAGAATTTTGGAAAATATTATGCTTCAATGATTTTACCAAATTTCATCCATTTTATTAAATTCATGTCCACAGTTGTTGATAATACTATTTATTTTTAATGGATTGTTGTGGGATTAATAGTATGTCCCCATCTACTTACTAAAATAATAGTGTTTCCTCTCTCTCCTTTTTTCCACATAGTCAACCTGGTTAGCTGTTTATCAATTTTATTGATTTTTTTTTCAAATAATCAGATTTTTATCTTATTGCTCTTATCTATTGATTTCCTGTTCTAATTTTTGATGATATTCTAATTTTTATTATTTCTTTTTTTTTCTGTTTTCTTTGGGTTTAATTTGTTCTTGTTCTAACTTCCTAAGATGGATTTTTTTAGATCTTTTCTGGCATATGTTTTTAATGATAAAAAGTTTTCTTTAAAGTAATAATTTCATTGTAGCCCATGTGCCTATGGCCTATATTTTCATTTACATTGGATTCAAACTATCTTAATTCATCTTGAGACTGCTTTGACCCTGTGATATTGATTCCTGTGTTTAGTTCTATTCCCCGATCACACACTTTGTAGCATTTCTGATATTTTACTGTGTTATGGCTTGTTTTATATCCTATAACATGTTTTATTCTGGTGAATATTCTATGTAACAATGAGAAGAGGATCCATTCTGCTATTGTTAGACAAAATATATTATATTCTCTAGATGTCAGTTAGTTCCAGTTAATTGATGGCACTGTTCTGTTGAAATATATTTTCAGTTATTTTTCTGTCTGGTGCAGTACCTGCTAGCACCAAGTTCTCATTCGTAATAGACTCTGCTTTCTTCTCTTGGTGGCTCTATCCAATTTTGTCTCCTGAGTTATGACATCCCGCTGTGGGGTGTGTACATGGTAGGAACTGCAACGTCTTCCAGCAGAGTCGGAACCTTTGGCAAAGTGCAAATGCCTCCCTTAACACATCATCATCATTATCCCTAATGACCCTACCTGACAGGGCTCAGCTAGGCAGTGAACACCTGGAGTTCCTATAGGATTGAGTCGAGTGGAAGGTGGAACTAGAGACCTCTGAAAGCCTGTTCTCATCTGTGTGTCTGATGCTTAGTGCTGTCTGGTGGCTCAGAGATGGGGAGAAGCTGGATGCCTACAGCACCTTCTGATCTCTCTCCATGTTCCCTGGCATTTACATATGCATGCTTTGTTCACGGTCTTCCAACAACTTGCTGGGTTTGCAGTAGCAGTTTTCTTATTTCATGCCTCAGAAATCTGAAAATATAGGCAGGAGTGAAGAGGAGACAGAGAGAGAGAGAGAGAGAGAGAGAGAGAGAGAGAGAGAGAGAGAGAGAGAGAGAGACTCTACTAAGTGTATCAACTTTTCCATTAACAGCCTCCAAAATTCAAGTTACTAAAATCAAGACCAGTATTTATGTAATGGGAAAGAATTAGCACGCCTTTTTATGGGAATGTCAAAGAATTTACACATTCTTTTTTTCAGGATGTTGACCAACCCATATCCTTAATATGTTTTTTTTTATTTTTGTATCATTTCTAGAAACCTCCCTAGGGTTTAATGTATTCCCTTAGTACGTAATCTCAAATTGAAAATCTTTTTTTTCACCCTTACAAGTAAATGTTTTTTTTTTTTTTAATTCTTTGGCACTTGTGTGAAGTTCTGCCATTAACTAACTCCTCTCTCTCTCTCTCTCTCTCTCTCTCTCTCTCTCTCTCTCTCTCTCTTTCCCTTCTTTTCTTTTTCTATAACTAGATAAGCCTAAATGATAGCAGTAGTAATTTTACAGACTTTCAAAATATACAATTTATTAATGTTTAGGTACTTTTATTTATTTATTTATTTATTTATTTTTTACTTTTAAAGCTATGGTATAATTACCATAGAAGCTGGGTTTTGTAGTTTTAAAAATAATGTTAATATTGAGCATCTGACCCAGGATATTCAGTATTTCTGATAAGATTCTAAGCTCTATATTACTTGTAAGAGAAACTGTTGTTGGTGGAACATCAAGGGAAATCTTGTGAAGAATCAAAGCTCAGGATGAGGCAGCAAAAAATCCAGCCAACATGTCAGTGCTTTCTTTCTCCTTATCTGCACTGACCACCGCTGCAGCTGGGAATGAGTGCCCTCAGCCAGTGTGCCAGGAGCCCCTACCAGTCTCTCTTTCTGGGTTTACATACAGATCACATTTGTTTTCCTGGGCCCAGCATCTAAAGAGACGGGGTGGACTTCGCTTCTAACACTTAGTAATGGCACAAGCCACCTTTACAATGACTCAAGTGTTATGACTTCATCAGTGTTCCTTATAAGCTCATATTCTTGGTCCCCAATTGTTGACAATAGCTGGAGGAACTGGGTCACTGGGGTTGGCTACTGTCCTCAAAGCCCAGTCCTGCGTCTGACCTACTCTCTGCTTCTTGCTTCACTTGAAGGTGGACAAGCTCCCCTAGCCCCAGGTACAAGTCGCTCTGCAGAGCTTGCCTTTCCACCATCATGGAATGTATCCCTTCAATCTGTGAGTCAAAAGTCCTTCCACCCTTAAGTTGCTTCTGTCACAGAAATGAGGAAAGTGGGTGACCTAGTGAAGGTGGAGATGTCCTGACTGGCACGAGCCACTCCTGCAGAAGCCCCATCTGAGCAGAGTAGTCAGTAACTGCTTACCTTGATCATTCCAAGTATCACCTTCAAATAGCTCTGCCTTCAGCCTCCAAGAGGTGAATTGCCTGTAGTGCTCATGGGGACAAGGCTTGCTAGCACTCATGAGTTTACTTGAACCTATAAAACTTGTCATCTTTGGGGCTGGAGAGATAGCCTAGCGGTTAAGAGCACCGACGCTCTTGCAGAGGACCCGGGTTCGATCCCCAGCACCCACATGGCGGCTAAGAACCGTCTGTAACTCCAATTCCAGGAGAACTCCAGTTCCAGGGGAATCTGAGACCCTCTTCTGACCTCCGCGGCATTGCACGACATGGGTGCACAGACCTGCATGCAAACAATACATTCATACACATACAAAAATAAATAATAAAAAAAAATTAAAAAAAAAAAACTTGTCGTCTTAAAACAGCATAGACCTCATCTGGGAGCAAAGGATGGGATTGATTGCTATCTATGCAGTTCCACCCTCAAAACATTTCCTTGGCAAATTTTCACTTCCCAGGTGTCTTCTTCCACATCCTCATCTCTTGCGTGAAGCACGAAACAATCTCTGTGTAGAATTCATTGTGCACAGAGGCACAAGAATCC
This sequence comes from Rhizomys pruinosus, assembly GCA_009823505.1. Lineage (NCBI taxonomy): Eukaryota > Metazoa > Chordata > Mammalia > Rodentia > Spalacidae > Rhizomys > Rhizomys pruinosus. Next base: position 2,185,231 of record VZQC01001737.1, on the reverse strand, counting down.
AGGGGGACAATGTGAACGCAGTTATTTTCAGTTTCATGACTTTCATCATGCCACCCTCAAATCAAAACAAAGTTGTAAATGTCCCACAAACATATTGTATATTTCATCCTGGATTCACTACAGTATCCTGATGCTGTAGACAACTGCTGAGTTGTTCATTTTATTTTAAAAAAGTGAGCTTCTTAAGAGCTAAAAGTGAACCACATTCTAGTTACAATGTTAAGAAAATGGAAAAGAACATTTTGGCAAGCTTACGGTGGTTTCTAATTGCTTTGGAGAAATTGTGTTTTGGGGAGGGTTGTTGATAAGAAACAAAGCATAGAGAATCAATTCGAGGTGGCATTAATTGGAGGCCAAGGTACACTAGATACACAGCCACTCTGCGTCACACCAGCTCCTACAGAGGGCACAGAGGAAGAGAAGAAATGCCTGCACAACCTTCTGGGTGAGTCCCTGTGGAAAGCCTCGGAAACATGGGCCCTCAGGACACGCACATTTATCAAATGATTTACACAATTTTTTCCTAGTTGATATTAAAGACATGACACAATTACTAGATTTATTAATTCCTCGTTGCAGGGACTAGCGATTTCCCTATGTGCTGGACTGATGCATATTACATTAGCTCTAACATCTGGGGCTCTACACTCACTCCACCGAGAGATTTACTGAAACACAAAAATACAACTTTTCCCTTTGTCGCAATGTGCGCCCGCTTCACTCCCAGCCCAATTCTCCACCCCGGCTTTCTAGCACTCAACAGGCTTTTCTTATCAAGGAAAGCAAGAAAGTGTTTGATTTACAACCTCATTTTGTCTCTGCTTGTATTTCACCTTCCGCCCTCACATCTCTTATTGAAAGCAGGATGAGTGAGGGGGGACGTATGGACTATCTATTTTCCTCTCAATCTTCCAAGTCTTTGGAGAAGCACCAATCACCATTCAAGTTGTCAAGAATTCTATCAAGATCCAGGAACAGGGCTCAAAAGAGCACAACAACATATGGTTCTTACATTAGACCCAGGGTCTGGGGGCCACTTCATCTTTTGGTGGGCTAAGAGAACAGGCAGGGAATATGATGGTCATATGCCTACCGGGACCACTGTCCTCTCATCGCACCTGCTCACATAAATGCCTTCTGCCATTATTATTCTTGTTGCCTGAGATTCCTCTGTCAGCAGTTTTGTTTAAGTCTATCTCTCCCTTCCTTTTATTCTTGCTGCTCAGCTTCTGTGCCTTGGGAATGCCCCCCTAAAGCAAATGTCCAGGGCAAGGGGCTTAGCCTCTCCGACAGAGCTCCTTGCTCTCATTTGTTTATAGAGTCACCTATGGAAAAGGACCAGTTTTTTTTTTAAGGCCAAAAGCCAGCTTCTGAGTACAGAGTGCAATTGACAGAGAGCCTCAGTTTCAGGTAGACAAAGCCATAGCCGTTATGAAGGTTTAACTCACGTCCTTAACTGAAGGGGGCAGCCCGCGTCTTAGCCTTTATTTATTTATATATAAATCATGTAAGAAATTTCCCCTTCTGAGATTTTTTTGTTTTCAAAATAAGCCATGCATATGAATTTCCATGCAAAGTCTTCCTGCTTTTGAAGACTGGCATCTAACTGATATGTTTTCAGGAGTGCAATAAAAGTTGCCGAAAACCCAGCTGTGTGTTTGATGGGACTATTGAGCCTACAGAACCACCTCTGATTTGGGACTCTGTTTCCCAGTTGGTTGTCAGGAAATGCCAGGGAAGTTGGTAAAGATCAGACCTCTTAAACAGATTTTCCTCTTCACTGTCTTCTAGATCTGTTTTTGTCTAAACACCCTTCGGACTCTTGTACAATGTCCTCATGTTTGGTTTCAGTTCACCAACGTTCCGCTGGGCATCTCTGGCAGATGTGACAGCAGCCAAGACCTCCTGAGACAGGTCTTGCCAAGAAACGGGATAGACTGCAGCAAAGTCACCCCCAAACTAATGGTGGTTTAAATAAAATAGAGAAATTTTTCCTCACATGAGGCTCAGAAGTATAGTTGTTATCTCTACAATGTCAGAAACCTTTTGCACTATGATTCTGTCATCCCTGGAGTGTGGACCCTGGCAACTCAAGTTGGTACAGAATCTATCGTAACAAGCCAGGCTGTGCTGCAGTTAACAAGTCTATTCTGAATCTGAGAGGCCCTGTGTGGGTTCAGTGGCCCTTCTTGTGGCTGTGGATCTAGAATTACTGGCTTCTAAGTTTACTGTGATAAGACAATAAACACAGAGAAGATGTGTGTGGTCTGCAGTAGCTCTTTGCAGAAGTGACGTCTCTTGTCTCCACTCAAATTTTGTTGGCGAAAGATGATTAATTACACTATCCCGACTCCCAGGCAAGGGAAGTTTGCAAACTAGAGCACCCTTATGTGATCAATGATGACTAACAGTCTTTGCCACACTAACCTGTTCATATTTTGTCAACAAAAATGATGAATTGACATGGGTAGCCCAGGCACAGAAAGTATCCATATAACCAACTCTCTATCCCATCATAGAAGTCTTTACACTTATTACTAGTTGCAAGGGGATGAACAAGATGTTTCCATGTTAGGTGGTCATGATTTCAGCTAAAATCCAAGGTTCTATTATGACAGCAAAGAAAATATATTTTAGAACTAGAACATTTTCTCATAACAAACTTGATGTAGTCTTTGCCCCAAAGGAGCACACTGTGTAATGTGAGAAGTAGATATTATGTAAATATTGTGCTGAGGTTAACTTTGTTTAGCTTTACAATCAAGAACACGTATTCCAAAGGTATGAATAAAGACAAGGAAGAGCTATGCCATTGCCAAGAACCAGTTACATGCCTGTAATCCTAAAACCAAAGAGGCAGAGGCAGAAGTATTACAAGTTCTAGGCCAGCCAGGGCTACAAAGTGAGACCTTATCTCAAAAGCCAATCCCTCACACAAGAATCGGATAAAATCAGTGCATTACTTCAAATGGCATTATACTGAACTGTCACTTGACAGAGGCTAGAAGGCGAGGGGACTGTGAGCCAATAATCTTGGAAGTAATTTTGCAGAAATACTGAGTCTGTTACTGTGATGTTTAATATTGTCACCTTGAGAGGATCTACAGTCACTGAGTGTCAAGCCTCTGGACATGATGTGTGAGGGGTTATTTACTTTTGATTGAGGTGGGAAGAAGCCAACCTAGTCCTAGGCAGTATCATTCCATGAGGGGCTGGAGTCCCATGCTGAACAGGCAGGAGGAAGCACCCCGAGCGCCAGGCTTCATCTCTCTCTGCTTCCCAACTACAGATGCAATGTGACCAGCTACCTCCAAGTCCTGCCAACTCTGATTTTCTCCAAGTTGGTGGGCGGTGCCCTCTAACTAGAAACTGAAGTAAACCTGTCCTTCCTTAAGTTGCTTTTGTGAGGCGTTGTTGTAAATTTTGTAACTAATACAAGTAGTGTGGTTTATAGCTGTAAAATTGAAGCTTCCAGATAAGTTTAAGTGATGTCCAACTGACAGGGAGATTCCAGGCCTCTTCAGCTTAATATCTACATTGTGCTGTAGGGGCTCATCAGAGTCTTGAAGAACATTTATCTATGCTACTTAAATTCCACTTGAGGCCTTGTTTCCATGGACCATGCAAATCCTCTTTCAGTCTTTTTAGCAAACCAGTGGCTCTTCTAGTTCCTTCATTTGGCCCCACAGTTGCCCTAAGTGTGCAACCTAGGACCTTCTGCAGATAGGACCATCCCACACTGTTCTACTCCGCCCCTCACTCATCCCAACGCTGCTTCAGACAGGTAGAATGGAAATATTGGAGAAAGTGCCACTTTAGGGCATGTTTACTTACATGCCACTCAGTTAGAACATGTAAGCAATCAGTTGGCAAGCAAAAGGTCTGGATGGAGATTTAATCTGGCATTATTCAAAGCCATGGAGAAAGTCTCTACCTCTTTGGATCTGAATTTATGTATTTATTTATTTTTTTAATTTTATTTTTATTTATTTATTTATATATATATTTTTAAGCTTTCAGCAATTATTTTTTAATTTATCGTTTTACATATTTTTTGTACAAAATTATTTTACAAATTGAATCTAGACCTGTGTCCCCCTACCAACCACCTCACCCCACCAGATTCACCCTTTCAGTCAGTTCTTTGATGCAGTCTTTTCTGTTGTTGGTGTTGTTGGTGTTCTTTCCAATATGCATCACTCCCAACAAGAAATGTTTACAACTAGCTTATTGGCACTACCATCCACAGATGAGGGATACCATTCATTGTTTGTTTTTCTAGGACTGTGTTACTTCACTTAACATAATATCTTCCAGTTCCATCCATTTACCTGCAAAGTTCATGATGTCTTTTTTTACTGCTGCATAGAACTCCATTGTGTAGATGTACCACATTTTCTCTATCCACACATCAGGGGCATTTGGGTTGGTTCCAGCTTTTTGCTACTGTGAACAGAGCTGCAATAAACATAGCTGTGCATGATTCTCTGCAGTAAGAAGAGTCTTGTGGGTATATACCCAGGAGTGGTATGACTAGGTCAGGTGGTAAGCTCATTTTGAGTCTTCCAAGGGTTCTCCACACTGCTTTCCATATTAGCTGTACAAGTGTTGTGCATTCCTACCAGCAATGGATGAATGTTTCCCTTTCCCCACGACATCTCCAACATTGTATTCATTTTGTTTTCTTTTTTTTTTTTTGGTCTTTTTGAGACAGGGTCTCCCTGTTGCCTCATCTGTCCTGGAACTCACTCTGTAGACCAGGCTGGCCTTGAACTCACAAAGATCCGCCTGCCTCTGCCTCCCAAGTGGTAGGATTAAAGGCGTGCGCCACCACACCTGGCTATCATTTGTTTTCTTGATCCCAGCCAGTCTTATCAGAGTGAGATGATATCTTAAAGTGGTTTTAAGTTGCATTTCCTTAATTATTAGCGATGTTGAACACTTTTTAAGATGTTTCTCAGCCATCTCTAATTCCTCTGAATTTATGTATTTATAAAGACAGGTTCTTACCTGTGTACATTCAGCAAAATATGCATTCCGTAAGATGCTTTTCCCTGAGCACATGTTGGATATCACAACATTAAATTCCTTGAGAGAAGGGCTGGGGAGATGACTCAGAGGCTCTGAGTTCTTACTGCTCCCCGAGAAGACCAGAGTTCAGTTCCTGGGGCCCACATCTGGTACTCAAAATCTCTTACAACTCGAGCTCCAAGGGATCCGGTGCCCTCTCCTGCCCCCTTAGGCACCAGCACTTGGTAACAAGCAGAAACACATGAACAAGAATAAAATAAAATGCAAACAAACACAAATAAAAATCAATCTCTAAAACATAATTCTCTGCAAGAGTTCCCATCCTAAAAATTGGGACAAATCGACCATATCCCAAACGAGGCATGTCTCTCATAACATTTCATGTTGCCCAGGTACATGGGCCCATAATTTGAACACTAGAAAGTGCACACACTTGTGCTCACATCTATCAGTCTGCGATTTCCAGCTATGGCTTCCCTTGACTATTCCCAGGACAAGTTATACGTAGATTATCATTTAATCCAGCAAATTTGTGATAATTTTTTCTTAATAAAAATTTTTCTGTTCTATAGAAAATTAGAAAAACATAGAATTATTTTAAAATACTGACAACCAATCCATCCTTTCACTAGACCTGCAAATTTAATACTAATGTTTTATCTAAGTTTTCAGACATATAGATATACATGGAGGGAAAGAATTTTCATCTTAATTTTTCAAAATTAACTTATGGGTATTGTTTTATATTGGTTTTGCATTTAATATGTTATTAATACTAATCTTTTACAACATATTTAACAGTTGCATGATAGTGAATCTTAAGAGGTATCAAAATTTATTTATCTAATCCCCTGGCTGTTTATGGAAATTATTTTTCTTATGAAGAGGCTCTAGACACATACTTCAATAAACTTCTGCAAAAAAAAAAAAAATTTCTCAAGGACGGACAGTTGAAAGTAAAAGTTATTGTTTAAAAGTTACTCAGATTTAGGGCTGGCGAGATGGCTCAGCAATAAAGAGTACTTGCGGCTCTTGCAGAGGAACAAAGTTAGATTCCCAGCACCCATGACATGGTGGCTAACAACCGTCTGTAACTCCAGTTCCAGGGGAATCCAACGCCTTCCTTCTTCTGACCTCTGCAGGCATGGCATGAGACGTGGGTGAACTTACACACATGCAGGCAATAAATTCATAGGTAAAAATAATAAATAAAATATTTAAAAAAATTTTTAATTTACACAAATTTGGGGACTGGGAAGATAGCTCAAGGGGGTAAAGAAGTGGCCATGTGGGCTGGAGAGATGGCCTAGCGGTTAAGAGCACCGACTGCTCTTACAGAAGACCCGGGTTCGATCCCCAGCACCCACATGGCGGCCGAAAACCGTCTGAAACTCCAATTCGAGGAGAACTCCAGTTCCAGGGGAATCCGAGACCCTCTTCTGACCTCCGCGGCATTGCACGACACGGGTGCACAGACTTGCATGCAGGCAGTACATTCATACACATACAGAAATAAATAAAATTAATAAAAAAAAGAAGTGGCCATGTAAGAGAGAGGGCCTGGGTGTGAATCCTAGAAACCACACAAAACTGTCAATGAAAGCATGTCTGTGAGCTCAGAGCTGCCATGCACACTGGCAGGTGAGTCAGGAGAATTCCGGGAAACTTGGTGGCCAGCTAACCTGCCACACCAGCAGGGAGTAACACAAAGAGACCCTGTTTCAAGCAAGGTAGAAGGCCAGGACCGAAAGCTGACCTCTGACCTCCATACACATGATGACGCAGCACACAAGCACTCATACACACACACACACACACACAAACACACACACACACACACACACACACACACACACACACATGCACCCACATGCATTACATACACACATACTTAAAAACTTGCCCCCAATTTTTTATTTAACAAATTATTTGGCAGAAAGATTGCAACAATTTTCAACCTCAGCAAAATTCCCATCAGCCTTCACTGCCTTGGGCCAGCAACCCTCATTCTAAGAAAGTGTTGAGTCCTCCAGAGTTTTAACTGTATGTTAGACATAGATTAATATGTCTCACATCACAAACTAAAGCTGAGTATTATAAATATTTACATGTCAATTGTATATTAAAAGAAATAAGAGACATTTGTTAATAAAAATAACTAAAAGCAACTATTGTCTAAATCCCAACTTATTTAAAGGACCAGTGCATTTTTCATTTTACAACTGTCTTTTATATCTAGCCAATGAAAAAGCAGCTGTATTCTCATACATAACTTCTACAAGGCAATCAGCTTTTGGTTAAAATTGTAGAAAAACATCTGACTATGTGCAGATGCAGAGCTGGGAAAGAGATAGCTTAATGAGCTCTTCACATAATTGTGGATGGTTTAAAACTACTCAGAACTCACCCAGTAGTGTTAAGGTTGGGTCCCATAGATCTGAAATGAAGATCCTGTAATCTGTTTCATTAAAATTGATTTATCCAGTACTTGAATAAATCTTTTACTTACTCATGGATGAGTAAAATCATATGTTGGCCATTTGAAAAATACCATTTTACAGAGCTATACAGATATTCCTATCTTTGACACATTTCATTTTATAATATCAAAAGATTGCATTTATTACCATCACCTGCAATCTCATCAGAGTTACCAGGAGCTGTCAAGGCACAGTCCCTTGAAAGCCTTAACTTTATCATTGGCTGGAAATACCATCAGCTGCTTTCCTTGGATCCAAAGGCTTCCTTCTTTCATTTTTAGGCAAATGCTTGCAGATGCCAACCTCAGACACCCATGCTTGTCTGTCTTTCTTCTATGTAAAAGATGGTGGGTACAGGAAGTAAAAGGAGTAGCTGATACCTCAGTGACTGTACAAGTGCTTACCTCAGATACAACTGTCACATTGTGGTGTGTAACAGAGGCGCTTTAACTATCCCTGGTTTGACTTTGCATGGGTCTTGTGCATCCTGGAACCATTGCTGTAAGTTGATATGAGCAAGCTTCTAGCTCCCTGGAAAACTCTGTTCCTTGTGATCACCCACTACCCCTGGCTCTTACAATCTTTCTGCCCCTCTCTTCCACAGTGGTCCCTGAGCCGCGGGTGGCAGAGGTTGGATAAATGTGTAAGAAGCTCCAAATTTAGCTGAGGAAAATATTGGCAGCTGATCCCTGCTGGGTGAGGGAGAGTTGATCTTCTTTAAGAAAATGACTCTAGGGACTGAGAGGTGGATAAGTAGTTAGGAGCACTGATGGGTCTTGCAGAGGACCTGAGTTCAATTCCAAGCACCCACATGGCAGATAACAACTGTCGGTAACTCCAGTTCCAGGGGTTCTGATGCCCTCTTCTGACCTCTGTGGGCACTGCACAACACGGGTGCACTTAAATATGTGCAAAATATGTGCAAGCAATACACTCATATACATAATATGGAAATAAATAAGAGTTAAAAAAAAAAAAAGAGAGACTCCAGATAGTCTGACCAGGCTCCAGAGGATGAACTCACACTGAAGGACATCTGGGGACACAAACTTGACTCAATAGGCCTTAACATGTATGACAGAGTTCATTAAATCTGGTCCTGGGGTTCTGGAGGACAGGTGGGGAGAATGGAAATGTGATTAAGGTGTATTGTATGAAAGGCACAAAATTTCAATAAAACTTATTGTAAAAATGTCATTCCTCATTCATGACACTAAGCAGTAAAAAGACTTGCGTGTACAGTTGAGATGGAATAAAATCAGTATTTTAAAATTATTTCACTAAAGACTTTCTTGAGTGAACTGGCTTCCCTCCACCCCTTGCAAATAAGTCCTAGTAAAGAATATATTTATTACTAACACAGCTAGTTTACAGCATCTCAATTTGTGCTAAGGTGCCATTATGTTTGCGCAGTGAACCCAACAGCCAACACAGTGAAAATGCAAACAGAAAATATCATTGTAAACCTAGCTTTGACCTCAGAGCCCCTGAAAAGGTGCTATGGCTCTTGCATTTCTGTTACCATCTTGGTAGATTTGAATATTCTTCCTGCACCTCCTTCATTGAATGAGGCAGGGTAGATTAAAGAGTTCTTTTTCTCCCTCTTCTCCCTCAGCAATAATTACTTTAATTCTACTTACTAATACTTAAAAAACACAATCGAACTTCTCAATTGACAACCCAAAGTCACAGGTCTTGAGATTCGAAAAGAAACAGATGAGATGGTAAGTACACGTTTATTTGTAAAGATATTATTTATATGCTTAAAGTACAAATTAGTTTGGCAAAGAACATCTCTTGCCTGTTTTATTTCCATACCCCTCAGTATGACAATAAGATGCCCATCAATTAATTCATTTAGAGAGCCATACACCACAAGAAATAAATTATTTGTTCTCTGGAGCTTGTCACAAGGGGATTTAAAAAAAATCATTAAACTGAAAGACAACTGTTCATCTCAGAGAAATGAAAGGCCACTTCCTCCTCCACAGATGACAGTTTCTTAGTAACAGTGATATTTACTGTGTATATTATAAAACATCTTCGCATGTAAATTGTTTAGGCTCTTTGGTTCCCACTTTTTACAAATGCAAAATATGATTATAGTATGCTTTGTGAATATTTAATAAGGTAACATATAGGGAATGCTCAGCATTTTGCTTGGTGACGAGTAAGTCCTTTATATCGGTCCTTGGGTGCTGACGACAGCGGAGTCAACAGTTGTAGCAAGATCAGTAGTAATGGAAACTGTGGGAGATGTTTTAGGGACTAGCAATTGAGGCTAGAGGGACACCCCACCAGGAATTAGGGCCACCATTCCTCTGACTCTACATCGGACAAGCTCTTTCTCTTCTGTTACTTCAGACTTACCAGTAGGTTGTATCCTGAAGAACTGGGGTGAAGTTGACCCTCAGACCCTCTCCCCAACAATGTAAATGGGTTTCCGGTTCCACGACTTTCCCTAATAGTCTGTCTTCCTCCTAACTTAATCAGTCTTACTTCTTTAGACTAAGCCACACCTCGAGCTTTACCTGTAGACCTTTCACCATCTCCATGTGTAGGTTAAACTCTGTTTTGCGGATGTAAATTTTCTCCCTTGTCCTTACTATGAGTCTGATTAAATGTAATTACATTTTCTGAGTTTCCTGTTGGAGTGTTCCTAATTGTTGTTTTCATGTAATTATTTATGTGTTGCTTCATGTCCTTTGCTGGTGAGCTGTTAGCCTGTGTCTATGACTTGATTTTTTGTGTGTGTTTTAAGTGTGAGTTTACACAATAGTGTGTGTGTGTGTGTGTGTGTGTGTGTACATGTGAATGCCATAGAAAGGACGGAGGACAACTTTTAGAAGTGGGTCCTTACTCTCACACCTTATTTTGAGGCAGAGCCTCTCTTGTTTTTCTCTGTGCCTCTACTTCCCATCCTACCACGGGAATGCTGGGATCACAGATGTAAATGACCGTATCTAATTTTCACAAGGATTCGGGGATTGTAGTTTACTCCCAGAACCATCTCCCAGACCTGTACTGGTTTTATGTTGCCACTGTAGAAACCAGATATCCCCCTCTGGGGTTGTTCTACGGATGCTCACTTTGTACTTTGAAATGAAGCTTCTCAGTTTTTTTATGTTTAGGAATTCATATTTTCCTGCTTTAATTTTATATTACTCTAAAATATGAATACATACTTCCACTCATATACAGTAATTACACAGTCTGAATGTAAGTGGTGGATAGATTCTAGATCCAGTTAAGAGATTTACATTATAACAACATAGTTGCTTTCAGATAAACAGAAATATAACAATAATCTTGTTCAGCTTGCCTTTCATCTGGGAATTTGGTGTTAGCATCCACAAATGAGGGAAACCATTTGCCACTTGTTTTTTCTGGGACTGTGTTACTTCACTTAGCATAATGGTTTCTAGTTCCATCCATTTACCTGCAAAGTTCATGACGTCATCTTTCTTAACCGCTGAGTACTACTGCAGTGTGTAGATGTACCACATTTTTGTCATCCACTCGTCAGTTGAGGGACATTTGGGTTGGTTCCAGCTCTTGGCTATTGTGAAAAGAGCTGCAATAAACATGGATGTGCATGTATCTTTGTGGTAGGATGAATCTTATGGGTATATACCCAGGAGTGGTATGGCTGGGTCAGGTGGTAGGCTCATTTTGTGTCTTTTAAGGGTTCTCCACACCGCTTTCCATAATGGTTGTAAAAGTTTACATTCCCACCAGCAGTGCATGAGTGTTCCCCTTTCCCCACAACCTCTCCAGCATTTGATGTCTTTTGTGTTCTTGATCTTAGCCAGTCATATCAGAGTGAGATGATACCTGAAAGTGGTTTTAATTTGCATTTCCTTAATTATTAATGATGTTGAACACTTTTTGAGATGTTTCTCAGCCATCTTTACTTCTTCACTGGTGAAGTCCCTGTTCAGCTCTTTACTCCATCTTTTGAGTAGGTCATTTGTTTTCTTCTTTGTTTGTTTGAGTAGTCTATCAAGACATCCTCCCACTCTGTGGGTTTTCTCTTCACTTCCTTGATTGTTTCTTTCACTGTACAGAAGCTTTTGAGTTTGATCAGGTCCCATTTGTCGACTATTAACTTTATTCCCTGTGCAGCTGCTGTCTGATTTAGAAAGTCTTTTCCTACACCTATGTCTTGTAGGTTGTTACCAACTTTTTCTTCTATCACTTTCAGGGTTTCTGGTTTTATATTGAGGTCTTTGATCCACTTGGAGTTGATTTTTGTACAGGGTAAGAGGTAGGGGTTTAATTTTGTTCTACAAATGGTGATCCATTTTTGCCAGCACCATTTGCTGAGCATGCTATCCTTCTCCATTGAGCTTTTTTGCCCCTTTGTCAAATATGAGGTGGCTGAAATTGTATGAGCTCAAGTTTGGATCTTCAATTTTGTTCCATTGGTCAATACGTCTGTTTTTGTGCCAGTAACAGGCTGTCTTTATGACTATGGCCCTGTAATATAGCTTGAAGTCTAGTAGAGCAATCCCCCCTGTATTGCATTTTTCACTCAGAGTTGCTTTAGCTATTCAAGGTCTTATATTTCCATATGAATTTAAGGAATTTTTTTCCAAGTCTGTGAAGAAGCTCATGGCTGATGCTGGCTTCATAGAAGGAATTTGGGAGAATTCCCTCTGTATCCTTCTGAACAGATTGAATAGTAATGGTTGTAGGACCTCTTTAAATGTTTTATAGAATTCTGCTCTGAATCCATCTGGGCCTGGACATTTTTTAGTTGGGAGGTTTTTTATTATATCCTCAATTTCCTCAAATATTATAGATCTGTTTAAACTGTCAATCTCTTCTTGGTTAAGCTTTGTTGGTTCCCAGGATTTCAAATATTCATCTATTTCTCTTAGGTTTTCCAAATTTAGTGGAGTGTAGGTTTTTGAAGTATTCCCGTATGATTGTCTGGATCTTTACTGTCTGTTGTGATGTTTCCCCTTTCATCACGAATACTATTGCTTTTGGAGTTGCTCTTTTTATTTTTTATTTTTTATTTTTTATTTTTTTTGGTTAACTGGGCTAGAGGTCTATTTTGTTTATCTTATCAAAGATCTAGCTTTTGGATTCATTGATTCTATGTATTGTTTTCTTTGTTTCTATTTCATTGATTTCTGTTCTGATTTTTGTGATTTCTTCCTTCTTTTGGGTTTAGGGTTTGTTTGTTGTTATCTCTCAAGTACTTTTAGCTGCAGTGTTAGATTGTTTATTTGTTCTTTCTTTTTTTTTTTTTTTATGTGGGCACTGAGGGCTATAAATTTCCCTTTCAAGACTGCTTTTAAAGTATCCCACAAGTTTTGTTGTGTTGTATTGTCTTTTTCATTCAGTTCTATGAATACTTTTATTTGTAACTTGTTTTTCTCTTGTGGCTTTCAGTATTTTGTCTTTGTTTTGAGCATCTAGTGTTTTAACAATTATATGGCATGGGGAGTTTATTTTCTGGTCCTGTCTATTTGGTGTTCTGTGTGCTTTTTGTATTTATATGAGATTGTCTTTTTCAGTTTGGGGAAATTTTCTTCTATTATCCTGTTGAAGATCTGGTCAATAGTATTGTCTTGGGATTCTTCTTCTTCCTTTATCCCTATGATGTAGAGGTTTGGTCTTTTCATAGTGTCCCACATTTCCTGCTTGTTCCACTCTTGTGGTTTTTTTTTTTTTTTTTTTTTCATAATCTTTGCTTGAGCTTTCCAGTTGCTCCGTATTATCCTGCAGGTCTTATAATTTTCTTTCTGCTTCTTCCATTCTGCTTCTGAGGCTTTTTTCCCATCCTTTCCTGGTGATTGGATGAATGTTCAATTTCCTTTTTCGTTTCATCCTGTGATTTCTTTAGATTTTTCTACTTCCCTCTGGAGCCTGCCATTCTCATCTTGTAACTCCTTGGTTTGTTGATCATTTTCTTTTTTCATGTTGGCCTGGGATCTTTTCAGTGTTTCCACTTCGTAACCTGGTGATGCACAGATCCTGTCCCTGCTTCCACAACCTCCTCATAGAAATGACCTGACTGTATTTAATGCCTACCCTTAGATAAATCCTCAAATAAATCCTCTCCTCACCACCATAACAATGTTGTTAAGATGTTCTATCCTTCTGTCAAAACTGATTTGTCTCGGGCTGGAGAGATGGCTCAAAGATTAAGAGCACTGGCTGTTCCTGAAGAAGACCCAGATTCGAATCCTAGCACCCACATAGCAGCTGACAACTGTCCACAACTCCAGTTCCACAGGATCTGAGGCACTCTTCTGTCCTCCACGGGCACCATACAACATGGGTGCACTTACACCCATACACATAAAATAAAAATAAATAAATAAACTGACTTGTCCTCTTCTAAGTAAGTAAAATCCAACTCTGGTTAGTGTCTTCTTCAGCTGTTATCATCTCCTTCAGGGCTGATCTGTCATACTCACTCCTAGGATCAACTTAGGTTGCCTATACTTCACTCAATCTCCAAAACATATTCTTTAGCTCCTTCCATGCATCTGAGATGCAGGGGACCCTAAGACAGCTGGTACACATTAATTGATAATATCGGAGTCTATCTTTTGACTCTCTCATGCTTCCTGGGAGCTTCCAGAAACTGGAATTCTTTGTCTTTTGACCTCCCAGGCTCCACCCTTCCTGTTGCCTTCCCTAGTGGGTAAAACCTTTCTTTCATCCGGGCCTTCTGTCTCATTGTTTTCTTCTCACTGCCAATTTTTCTCTTGTTTTTAGGTGGATGTTGCCATAATCAGACCCTTTTATCCACATAATAGGATCCTTTATTTTGTTTTACATTTTTGGTCCTGGCTCCTCAAATGCCTACACAGGTTTATTTCCTTCAATGTGAAACAGGTTCACCTTTGAATGATTATAAACACTTTCACTGGAGATCTAGGTCTCAATCCCACTGAAAACATGGTGGCCTGGGCTCAGCCTCTCCTATACTTCCCTCTTCTATAGGTTCCTTACCCTCTTGTGGCAGCACCCTACACTTTCTAAGACCCACTAAAAACCTTCCATAACTGGCTTTTCCATTACTATCTGCTTCAATCCTGAGAATCATGTATGCTTTCATTGTGGAACCTGGGCATATCTCTGCCTCCGGACCACGTGAAAGGGATCATTAACCTTAGCAGCTATCCTTCCATAAGTCACATTTAACAGGAGTATGTATCTCTCTGGCCCAAACCTACAGAGAAGAGCCTATTTCTTGTTAGTTGCCTTTGGCTTTACCCCCGCTCTTGGTACAGCTGCAGAACAGGGAATTTTATGAACTCCATCAACACTATCCTTAGAATTCACAAACCGAATAAATGCATGAACCCAACCACATAGGAACAGTTAAATTCTCTTGCAGCAGTTGTATTCAGACCTGCTGGACCCTGGATTTCCTGGCTGCTGTGTAGGTTGGAACCTGTATTGTGCTAAAAGAAGACTGCTGCTATATATAAAGGAAATGCATGGCATATTTGCTACATGGACAAATCTGGAAGTACACAACTCAATCTCCCACTTATCATCAACAGCACTAGTGATTTTTAGGAAAAGGAACCAAACAAACACCTGCTCACAGTTCTGGTTGCTTCTTTCTCTGGAACCAGTTCTTTCATCTGGTCCCTACATGATTAAGCTGCATGTCAAGTTTGTTGCTCTAGGGGCCCTAACAATTCCATTTCCCCATGGCTTTTCAGCCTCTCCCATCCAAGTCCCAGTCTCTTAACTCCCTTGGGCCATACAATGTGTGCCTTATACCAAAACTGTCTTCTCATAGCACCCATCATGCCAGAGAACAAAGGTTAGGTGTGGCTGATGCACCCCCTAATCAGATGGAAGAAGTGAAGAAGAAGAGGAAACATATCCAGAGATTGGGCTAGCTCAGGGACACAGTGTCAGGGTGGGGGTCATGATTGAGAAGTGAGAAAGAGAACAAATACAAGCTCTTTCTGAACAAACTGACAATGGTTAAATATCGTATCTGAGCTTAGCCAATCAGAATTAACTGTGACCTGATACCCTATCAACTCAACCTCCTCCCAGAATCAAACCAAATCCATCAGCATCCACGATCCGCCCTCATATCCACTGTGGGAATGGGAACTGCATGGCACAATTGAATGGTGGGTGGCCCTAAAGGAAAGAGGATAGTTCCCTAACGAAAGTCTCCATAACCCCATCGGTCTCAGATGGTTCTTCTGTCACTGTCCTTTCTGCTGCTTTCTTGCAGTGCACTTTCCTATGCAGGGATGATGGATAAATTTATCCACCAGCTTCCCCACAACACTGTGCACACGGGCTGTGGGATATCTATTAGAACTCACTTCATTCTCCCTTAGAAAATAGATAAACCTGGTTCATCAATTAGAATGGTTGTGACGCTTGAGCATCTGGAAACACTTCAGCACAGTGCCAGGCACATAATGAAATCCCAGTAATGTCTGTTTGATGATTAGCTTACAGAAATGTTTGTTCTTTGGGGTCCTTATTTCTAGTCTTCTAGACTAAACAACTACACTAGGCTCCTCCCTGTTCTCTTTCCAGACACATCACGGAATTAGAAGAACTTGACAACCTCATGTCTATGCCTACACAGTTTCTGATAACCCTCCTTTCTGCTCTGAGCTCCTAAAGCTATTTCATAGAAAAATGACCTTATTTTTAAATAGAAGGGGCAATTGAAAATCACTGAACGGACTTACCCCCTAATGATTTTTTTCTCAGACATAATTATAATAATTAGCATTATAAAGTGCTAATTATCTTTGGACACAGAGGATCTGCCCACCAGAGAGAGAGGTCCGCATTAAGTAAAGTGGATTTCACTTTTTTTTTCAGTTACGAGATTTCTCTTTCTTTGTAATGATAGAAAGGTATTTAGTCCAGCTAGCCTCATTGAAAAACTTTGTCCGGCGAAGAAAACCAGCTGGCTCTCCACAGCCGGACTCCATATTGAGCTGTGAATCTACAAAAGAAAGGATGTTATGACTGTGAATCTTCATGAGGCAATGAACTCTTAGCAGGGGCTTAGAACTTGGCTAGGATCAAAAACTGCAAAGATTGTGACTTTCCTATTTAGATGGAAAGTTGTTCTGTTAACAAGTACATATTTACTCATCTCTTGGTCCTGAATCTGTCCAGTGATTGTCAAACGGTTAGGATATGTGAGAGATCCTTAGTATGGGGGGATCTTGCTTCAAGTTGAGCTTGACTTGAGCCTCTCTTCCAATGAGTGGATGCTAAGACGAGGAACTGAAACATGGATATGAGAAGCAGACCAGAAAACAGGACTTCCTGATGCCCGTGAAATGATTGTCATACCACACTGGTCTCTGGGTTAGGCTGTGTCTTATTAAGCAAAGTTACAGTCAAGCATGAAAATACACAAAATAACTTAGGCTAAGAGAGTCTGCATAGGTATCTGCCCATGGATTGCCCATTTCTATCTTTCTCAGCAGTGGAATATCCAATATCCCTATATTAATATCCAATATTCTTGTGGTGAGCCCAAGGACCCTAGACCTTGAGGCAGAGTATAGGAACCACACACACATACAAATTGTCACCTACTCCCGTATAATATCAGCACCTGTCTCTAGAGTAGACATACCCAGTTAGCTATCTATGTGTTGTGGGGGGAGGGCAGTCTCAACTCCAGAGAACTCTATGCAATCAGCCAGTATTGTCAAAATCCATCTCCTCTCAGTGTGAACAACAGGGATCTGCTCTACGAAACAGAGCACAGGCAAATCGGACTGACTTTTAGGAAGTGATTTTGAGTTTTCTCTTAGCCAGTGTTTCAACTTTCAGCTGCCTCCAGATTCTTGGGGGTGGGGGACTTGTTAAAATAGCGATGGCTGGCCCTGACTTCTGGGGTTTTGACTCAGGAAGTCTGGGCAGAGCCTGAGAACCTGAGAATCTAAAGTATTCACAGGCTGCTGCTGCTGCTGCTGCTGCTGCTGCTGCTGCTGCTGCTGCTGCAAGAGCCAGACTGAAGTCCACAGCTCTAAGTTCAGAAAGGTCTCTTTACCATACATAATCAAGCACTCGCCTCACAGAGCATCTTTTCCAAATATGAGGTCTTTTTAAAAAACCACTGTGCCGGGCGTGGTGGCACACGCCTTTAATCCTAGCACTTGGGAGGCAGAGGCAGGTGGATCTTTGTGAGTTCAAAGCCAGCCTGGTCTACAGAGTGAGTTCCAGGACAGCTGGGGCTACAGGGAAATCCTGTCTTGAAAAAGACCAAAAGATAAAAATAAAAATAAATAAAAAATAAATAAATAAAAACCACTGTAGGTAGTGCAGGGCACAGGTGCCTCTATGTGGAGACAATACACTCAACTACATAATAAAATAAAAATAATAAGTAAAATATTATTTTAATGCTTTGGAAATTTAGCTGTTGCGTTAACATTATTATTTTTTACATTATGTCTCTGTGTCTCTCCATGGGTATTTATGTATGAGCGCAGGTGCTGGCAGAGGCCAGAAGGGGGCATTGGGGACATTGGAGCTTCCAGAGCTGGAGTGTGAGCTGCCTAATGTGGGTGCTAGGAACGAAATCCAGGTCCTCCACAAGAGAAGTACATACTCTCAGTCGCTAAGCCATCTTTCCAGGCCCTCACTATTGCAATTTTAAACACTTTTATATTTGATCAAACTTTCCTTAGTGTACATAAATGGCTTTTCCTCTTGAAAAAAAAAAGTATCTTTCTTTAACATTAAGTAGAAGTATAATTAGGAATATGAAACAAGATGTTTAAAAGGAATCTGTCTCATTATTATGTTTTCATATCCTGTATACAAATTATTGGAACCAGAATGTACTTGCTATGTCAATGATTTCTGAGTCCATCACTAAATATTGAATGCTATGGTGATTATGGAAAATATGCCTTTTGATATCGGTTTTATTTTCACATTCTAAAGTTTATGGTCATATGAAAAGGCCCAATTTGTAAGCAAAAGACCTGATTTTGGAATCTAGAGACCCAGATTCATGGAGACAGTGATGTGTTTTGACTATGTCTTTAAACAACTTTTCAGCTTTCTTATTTTTAAATAGCAATAAAATAGTAATGACTTCCCTTAATATTCCACACAGACTTCAGGGACTAACAGGGCAACACCTGTGCATCTATAAAGATGGCAAAGTTTATGCTATTTATGCACACATTCCTTTCATTTTTTCCTTCTGGAATTTCATCTTATAGGAAGAAAAAAATAACTCAAGAAATAATTTTCTTATAACAGAAGTTTATAGGTGTGAAGTCTCAGCTGGCCCTGTGCCTTGCCATGTCAAGTGTCCCAGTTCACAGGAGCCCCATGTGAACTAAGGTGATGTGCTTGCTGCCTCCACTCAGTGGCAGGGTCATAGTCTGTCCACACATGCAGCCCTATCTGGTGGTGTCTGTGATTAGGAAATTGGTGTAAAGAAGTGTAGGGTGTCTGTGAAGCCCACAAGCAGCATCTATAATTTGACTACGTTTTAATTTGTGTTTTTAAAAATATTTTACTTATTATTTTTATTTTAGTGTATGAGTATATTGCCTGCACACATGTGAATGCATCTGTGTTGTACAATGCCCATAGAGGTCACAAGAGGGTGTTGGATTCCCCTGGAACTGGAGTTACAGATGGTTTTTAGCTGCTTTGTAGGCTCTGGGAATCGAAACTGGATCCTCTGTGAGAGCAGGCAGTGCTCTTAAATGGTGATCCATTCAGATCATAGGAGTTAGATTGCTTTTTACCAATCTGTAAGAGTTATTCTCAGAGAGGAAAGTAACCTCAGTGGGGCTGACTGCATACCCCTTTAGGAGTCTGGTCCCCACTTAGCTTGTATCTCCAAGCGAGTGTTGTGGAAATGCTCTACTACTTATTGGGGGGGGGGATCCTATTCTGTGTAATTACTCTTTCAACAAAATGATAATATGTTATAAGAAACAATATTTTGACATTACTGTTTTCAGCGAAAAATACAGTTACCAATTTACTATATGTACATTTCTAATCAGAGGACAATACACAGATCTGTTTGAATTTCACCTATGTTTGGCTGAGCCTAAAATTATTTACTGTGTATATGGCCCCCCAAGTGGGGAGGTTGAAGGGAGGGCCACTGTATACCTCATTCCTGTGCTTGTGTGTGTGTGTGTGTGTGTGTGTATGTGTGTTTTCTGGCTATTTACATGTGTGCTGAATGACTCTCAGTCTTTGCTTTAGAATAGTTTTATTTTTCAGTATTACAGCTTAATATTTAAGTCTAGCTTGAGTCCAGGAAACTGTAACTTCACAAATTATTAAAAATAATTTCAATAAAATTATATAGAAAGAGAAATACTTTCAAAAAATAACTCATGCCCTCCTTCTTTCTCGACCACTACCTTTTAATGATTTTCCTCCTGTATTTAATGCTACGTTATCAGTTTATTGCTTTTTAAGGATAAACCATACTTATTAACTTTTAAATTATTCTTTGTTACTCATATAAGCTTGCTTTACTTGTTCAACTGATGTTTCTAACTGCTATATTTTTTTTTTTATAATTTTTTTTTAATTTTTTTTATTAATTTTATTTATTTCTGTATGTGTATGAATGTACTGCCTGCATGCAAGTCTGTGCACCCGTGTCGTGCAATGCCGCGGAGGTCAGAAGAGGGTCTCGGATTCCCCTGGAGCTGGAGTTCTCCTGGAATTGGAGTTTCAGACGGCTCTCGGCCGCCATTTGGGGGCTGGTGATCGAACCCGGGTCTTCTGTAAGAGCAAGTCGGTTGCTCTTAAACGCTAGGCCTTTCTCCAGCCCCGTAACTCTATATTTTTATATTTCCATAATTTAATATATAATCATTTGATATTTTTTAGGTATTAATGGGCTACAATGGAACTGTGTCATAAATTTTTATTTAAAGGAAACTTTTAAAAAATATGTTTTCTTCGTTTCAGGAAGAAGAAATTACTTCATTTAGTTTACAACATATTATATTATATTATAAATTATAGATATATATAATATATATGTTAATTTCACAGCAGAAAATATAGCAACTATTTACCCAGAAATAAAATAGAGCTTTGAGCCCGTGATTGCAGGGAAGAATCTTTTGATACTTTATGCCTTTGGTAACTGTGCTAGGGTCTTACTTCCCTTCTTATCTTAGGCTCAAACACCTGACACTCAAGTCATGTTCAGCTCTCTGAAAGATGAGCTGGCTGGATGGGCTGGTGGCTCAGCCAGACTGTCTTTAAGTGTATTTTTAGCATGTCTTCAGACAGGTATTTTCCTGTGGTCATCTTCTTAGCTTTTCACGTACTACTGTTTCTTTTTGAATGCAGCATTGAGAAGTATGAGCATTATCAGAGGAGAGAATCTTCTTACCGTAACTGAGCATCATCTTCACTTCTATTGCAGACTGAAAACATGAAATCTAGGGGGAATAGATATATGCTCGATTGGATACTGATAGTAAATCTTCCATGGAAATAACTGTGGAGAAGAATCCCGCGCTTTAAAAACATATATTCTTTGGCTGGGCGTGGTGGCGAATGCCTTTAATCTTAGCACTTGGGAGGCAGAGGCAGGTAGATATTGTGAGTTCAAGTCCAGCCTGGTCTACAGAGTGAGTTCCAGGACAGCTGGTGCTACAGGGAGACCCTGTCTCGAGAATACACACACACACACACACACACACACACGCATATATATATATATATATATATTACTCTTTTTACTTATTTATTTCTTTGATGTGCATCCCAGGCTGGCCTCTGCCTGGTTAGCATAACATACCAGCATGCATCACCATAACTGGCAAATCCTGTTTGTTTTTTTTTTCAAGGCAGAAATTTTCCATAAATTTTTAGAAAGGTCGAATGACAGACTTAAAATAAGGTGTTCTGAGAGTCCATCTTCTCCTGCGGATGCTGTGCTTTCCCTTTCTCAGCTGATATGTATGTGAGGGATGAGTGGGACATGGGGATGCCCAACCTCCTTCTATCCTCTTAAGATCTTTGCACACATTTCAGATAATAAAGAACTGCGCTACTGACCCTTGTGACCCATATCTATATGTTTCCATCTCAATCTTGCTCTACCTTTTTCAAAACTTTGTTTTCAAGAACTTAATTCTAGGATAATAAGGGCAACAGTAGTGGTCAAGACTCAGTTCCAGCCAAGTAATCTTTAGGCTGGTAGGTAAAGTACCTTCTATCACCCCAACTGGTCCCACCCTTAATGTGGTGCTTTGGGTCCCCCACTTCTTACCCTGTGTTCCTCCCCCAGATTCTCCACCCCCTCCCATACCCACTGAACCCATGCCTCTCACACTTTCAACAAGATCCAGACTAATGCAATGTGACCCGCTGTAGAGACGTTTCCTAACCTATGATAACCCCCTGTTCTGAGGCCGCCCCTGGTAATGGACAGTACTGTGACATGATGTGACTTGGGGATTTCTTTGAAACACACAAACAACCCTACAAATAGAGTAAGGGCTCCTCTGGGGCAACACAGTTGGGGTTCACAGGTACAGAGGGCCCTGAAGTCAGGGACCCAGGACAGGTTTTGTGTTTCAGTTTACTTTTTTTTTTAATTTTTATTTATTCTTGTATGTGTATGAATGTACTGTCTGCATGCAGATCTGTGCACCCCTGTCGTGCAATGCCGCAGAGGCCAGAAGAGGGTGTTGGATTACCCTGGAACTGGAGTCAAAGACGGTTCTCAGCCACCAGTGGGTGCTGGGAATTGAACCCAGGTCCTCTGCAAGAGCAGTCAGTGCTCTCAACTGCTAGGCCATCTCTCCAGCCCCTCGGTTTACTTTTGAAGATCTACAGTGTCTGTGCTGAGGGTGTGGGGGAGTAGACATTACCGTCCATTTCCCTTTCCTTATTCCAGCCTTCCTTTTTCTGTTGTCATCATCTCAAGATATTCAATTCCAGACTGTATTCTTTTTTTTTTAATTTAATTTTTATTGATGCTTTGTGCATTTCATACATTTTTTCCAATTCAGTTCAGGCTTATTTCCCTTTCCCTTCCCCCCCCCACCCCCACCCCATCCCAGATCATGCATTCTGCCATAACTGTCTTGCATCTTTCTCTCAGTTTTTTTTTTCATTTTTAGCTATAAGTGATAATCCATGAGTACAAGAATCCTTCATGCAAAACCAATCTGCAGGCTGTTGTGCCCAAACCCCTACAGCGCCACCATCCAGTGGGGGGTGACAGGTTGTTTGTTCAATCAAGTTGATCAAATGAGTGTCCAGACTACATTGCTGTAGTTTCACCATTCACCCCAATCGCAGCCCTTACATTCTACCACGCCCCCTCTTCCGCAGGTTGTTCCCTAGGCTTAGAAAAGGGGCACAGGTGGATGAGAGGTAAAACAGTCCACTCTCTCTGGAGCTGTTGACTTGGACTCTGGTCAATTCTGGCTGTTTCCTTTCATGGGCTGACAGTTTGTCCAGGAATAACCTTTCGATCCTACTAATGAAGAACAAGCAATTAGATATATAGGTATTTAAGCAGCACTAATAGTTATGGTAGGTTACTTTAGCATAGACACATGTTTGGATATGTTAATCCATGAATTACAATTTTCCCCCCTGTTAAATATGACAGGGTCTTACTGTGGCTTATAACATCTCCTAACCTGTAGAGGATGTAAGCTTGTGGCATCAGCCATGGGTTATTTCTCCAAGGGGAGAGCCAATAGCCAATTAGATTTGGGATATACAGGCACATGGCTGCCTCTGCTGCACAGTATTTCCAGGCAGGTGAGGTGTAGCTGGTGCTGACGGTGGAGTCTTGCTTGACTCAGGGAGACCCATATTTGCTTTATTGGTTTAGTGGCCTTTGGTAACACTCTCTGGCATTCCAGAGGCCATCTGTACACTTGCATGTGTGGTCTCAATACATCCCTCCCATGTTAACGTCAGGTCTTCGGCAGCAGGGTCTTATTGCCTCTCCTCCTGTAGGTATCCCAACTTAGAGGCAAGGAGCCCTTACCTTTTGTGGGGCCTTGGATCCCCTGGCCAACATCCACCTGGTAGAACAATCCATTGCTGATGTCAGAGCTCCTGTATTAATATATTTTGCCTGAGTGCATAGCCCTAGGACTTTAGTATTATATTTGGT
Organism: Rhizomys pruinosus; assembly: GCA_009823505.1. Classification (NCBI taxonomy): domain Eukaryota; kingdom Metazoa; phylum Chordata; class Mammalia; order Rodentia; family Spalacidae; genus Rhizomys; species Rhizomys pruinosus. The sequence continues at coordinate 2,161,591 of VZQC01001737.1, read as the reverse complement.
TCTGAACAGAGAGTAATCCCTTCCACAGTTCCCATGTCTAGTAGTCAATTAAAGAAAGCAGTTTTACCGGTTTTATAAGAGATTACCTCTACAATAGTTGTCTCCAATTTACAGTTGGGGAGCGACCTCATCATTGTCATATTTCTCCTTGTTCTATGGGTGGGAAGGCAAGGAAGTCTCTCATATCAGAACCTTTGTGGCACCTAGAAGGTAAGTTTCATTAGGACTCATTATAACTAGTTGTTACATGTAGGATCCACAGAGGGGTTCGATGTTTATGGCAATCTGAGGCTTTTCTTCCTTTGAATGTTCAGACGGGTCAGCCTTTCCGTTGCCACTTTTTGGTACATCCTACTCAATGCAAACCTGTATCTTTTCTTTCTCAGCCGTTAAGTTGGTGACGTTTTGTCCTGTTGGAACAAACAAATCTTTTCCCATAGTTAGTTTTAAGATTTGAATTGCAAGGGTTTGATGAAAAGGTTTCATGTCTTTCTGTATCCCCCCCCCCTTTTTTTTAGCGTATGAGTCTCCAGAAGACAGTTGTATTATACATGACTATAGGGTGGAGTCAAGGCACAGATTTCATCAAATTCACCCATGTTGTTTTGGGTGACTATATATGATTAACTTGGGAAGCAAACTTAATTTTTACGTTAAATCATCTTAAAGAGAATGCTACAAGGTGATACTGTACAACAGAGAAATTATAGAGAACATTTGTATGTGTCAATCCCAAAGTTCTTGCTCTACAGATTTTATGTAAAGCAAATGTGGGCAACAGCGAATTATATCTCCATTTAACTCAGATGCATTACCGTTTTTATCAGATTCTGTAAACCAATGTTGTTTAATATACACATATTTACTTTTACTAAGTCCTAAAACACCATGTGTCCTGTAGACAGTGTCTAAGCGAAACTGGGTACTTGCTGAGCTCACGTCAATTAAATATGCCTTAATCGAATATACACCCATGTCCCTCTTGAGCTAAGGTACTGGTCTGATGTCCCAAGCACTCTAGTTCTAATCTGTTAGTTTTTACAGAATCTGTTGTTTGTTTTCTTTTTCCTAAACACTTTAAGCACCTGCTAAAAACCATGGCTGGCATAGTAGGAGCAAACATGTCACCACCAGCAGAGCAGAGCATCAGGGGTTTAATAACTTGTCCCTAACAGCACAGTTTGTTCATCCTTTGGGCATAGGCAGAGGCCCTCCATCGTGGCTGTGAATACTAGTTTCTCAAAGTTACTTTAAAACAGATATTTTGATGGGATCCACCACAATTCTTCTGTCAGAAATTCAGTATGGACCTCAGTTTAAACAGGTTTGCCAGGAACAAACAGAATATTCTATTATGATTCCAATGCAAATAATAATTAAGGAATTTATGTGCACAAGTTAAAATGTTTGTTGAATGTTTAAAACAAATGAGGTATCATGTAATTCCTAGCATATCTGTTTTTAAGAATATGGTGGTTGTCTATGGTCAGGTGAGAGATGATTTAATTTAGTCACTGGAGTTGCACTTGAGCAACAGAGTGGCAATATAGATAAGTTTGCCTGATGGATATCACAGGACTCCACTTTATAACTTCGTAACTTACAGCAAGTTATTTGGTTATCTAAGCCTCAGTTTTCTAATCTATGAATTGGATATAATACTTGCCTCCTATGGTTGCTATAGAAAGTAATAGTCATCATCAAACATTCAATTATTATAGCAATGATGGCCATGAAAACAATACTGTAATGTAAAAGTCATGTAGAAAAAAAAACTTATAAATGGACAGTGGTGGGGTATGACAAGATCTTTGAGAATTTTCAAGTTTGTTTGTTTGTTTTTTTAATTTTTTTTTCATTTTATTTATGAACAGGGCGTGTTTGATTATTTAGGCCTGAGGCTGGATAGAGCCCACACCAGCTCTGCTAAGGTCATAACGAGGTGGTCTTTTGGCAGTAGGGTCACTTGGCAAGGCTTCTGGATTCTACCAAAAACTATGATCAGGAGATCAAATGATTATACCAGTTGCTTGGTGTTGTTCTTAGAAAGAAGAGTACTCTCACTCTGGAAAAAATTGCTTGAGATGAAGGTGAAAATGACACAGTTTTGGGGGAAAGGTTGCAATATTTAAATACACAGAAATTGTATATATTTATTTACTCATTTTTTCCAAATGCTTTAAATTAATTGAGTGACTACTTTATATTTGATACTCAGCCATATTGCTACATATATGACAAAGTATATGAAATCCAGTTTTGGGAGGTGGGCTATGAGGGGTGCAGATGGTGGAGAGGGTACAAAGGTAATTAAGACATTTTGTATGGAGGTGGGCTGGAGAGATGGTTCAGCAATTAAGAGGTACTGGCTGCTCTTGCAGCAGACCTGGGTTCGATTCCCACCTCGATATGGTGACTAACAATCAACCATAACTCCAGTTCCAGGGGAATCTGACCCCTCTCCTGACCTCTGCAGGCATTGCATGACACAGGTGCACTTAGATATATGCAAGCAATGCACTCATGCATATAATGTAAAGAAATCTAAAATAATATAATGAAGCCTAAGACCAAAAGATTTGACTACAGACTTGCTTTTATACTAAAGAATTGTAGGATCTTGAGCAAAGTCTTTGGCCTTTGTGATATCATCAGGTATTTGTAAAAACGAATTGGGCTGGAGAGATAACTATGTGGTTAGAGTGCTCTCTAATCTGGAAGAGGATCTGCCTTCGGTTCCCAAAACCCACTTCTTACAGCAGGAGGGATCTGATGCCTCAGACCCTGTGAGCACCTGTTCATGTGATCACACCCACAAATTGGCACACATCTGCACATAATTAAAAAAATATATAAATAGTGGTTCTTGCTGGTTTGCAAAAGCTAAGAATCATATTAGAAAAGTTTGCTAGGGCAATGTCAAATTTCAGAGATCAATACATTAATTTGTGCATCAGACCAGCTTTAAAGTGGCCCATCAAGGGACCTGTGATGTGCTTCTAGCCAACAGAGAATAAAAACAAGAAGCAACATGTTATTGCATAGGCATGAGAACATTACAAGGTTGCCACTTGCTTTGCAGGCAGAGTCTCCCTCTGGATTATGTTAAGAAGCCCACTATCATGCTATGAGCTTCCAATGGAAAGGGTCATAGAGAGAAACCCAGGGAAGCCTCCAGCTGACAGCTAGCAACGGTACGCAGCCTTGGCTCCATGCCTAGGGAACTAAATGTTTCCAGAAACCAAGAAAGGAAGGAGATGGACTTGGTTAAGCCACGTGTGGACACCGGGCCTATGCCTAGGAAAATACACAGTTATCATTTTAAGTTTGTGGAAGGCTTGTTATAAGCAAGAACTAGATAAGACAAAGTGCTTTGAGACTAATTTGCTCAAAGGCAATCTGAGACTTAGAGCGTGAAGGGCTAGGAGCATGGCTCAGTGGGGGCATGCTTGCCTGTCATGAGCAAGGCCCTGGGTTTGATCACCAGAATTACAGAAAGAGAAAGAGAATGAAACAGAACAGGAAAGAATGAACATATGTCTGTAATAGTCATACTGTAAATGCTCCTTATAGTGAGAGCAAAAAACGTTATACAGATCTAGTAAAGACTCCTTGAAGTTGTTTTCTTTTTTCTTTCTTTCTTTCATTCTTTCTTTCTTTCTTTCTTTCTTTCTTTCTTTCTTTCTTTCTTTCTTCTTTCTTTCTTTCTTTCTCTCTCTCTCTCTTTCTTTCTTTATTTCTTTCTTCTTTCTCTCTTTCTTCCTTCTTTTTTTCTTCCTTGTGTGTAGACAAGCATGTGTGTACATGCACTCCCGTATTTTGGTTTACATGTGGTGGGCAGATCACACGTTGTGAGCATTCTCTTCCTCTACCCTGTGGGTCCTGGGGCGGACTCAGGTTGTTAGGCTGGGTGGAAAGCGCCTGTACACACAGAACCATCTCACTATCCTCTCCATGAAGTTTTGAATGTTTATATTCTTTTTTTGTCTTTTGGTCTTTTTGAGACAGGGTCTCCCTTGAGCTCCAGCTGGCCTGGAACTCACTATGTGACCAGGCTAGCCTTGAACTCACAGAGATCCACCTGCCTCTGCCTTCCAAGTGCTGGGATTAAAGGCCTGTACCACCATCCCCAGCTTAAATGTTTATATTCTTATGTGTCTATGAACATTACAGGGCCTGTGAATCCTGTTGAAGCCAGGTAAATGAACCAGCCAATAGGAAACAAAGAACGGTAAAGACCAAAATGATTCTTTCACACATTTAGGGAGCTTTAGGTATTTGGAATACACCTCAGAAAGTTATGTTTGGAGTAAATTACAGAATTAGGTAATTGAATTTATAAACATGTAAGATAGAATTAAAAGAGACTTTAAGTTCTAATTTAGACCTTTTCCCACATATAGGAACCTCATTTCCTGGGTAGTCCTATATGATTTTGTTTTGTGCATAAATAACTTTAAATTTTAAAAATGCATTTATCTTAGTATCAAAACAATGCTGCAGAAGCTACAGTTGGTACACAGGTGTCCTCCAGAGTGTGGTGATCTTTTCAGACTTATCTCCTGTACTCTAGGAGTGTGTGAACTTGAAGGTCTGAAGTCTGAAAGGCCGGAAACTGATGCTGTATAAACTTTGGCTAAAGACAAAAGAAAATGGAGTTCAGAAAGGTTAAGAGACTGCCTCTTGCTCAGTGTTACAGGAAAACACCTTGAAGAGAAAGATTGCTAAGTTTATTTACATTGTAGACTGTCTTAAATAATTTATATTAGAGTGCATGTGTTTGTGGAATGTGTGCTTAGGGGAATAAAAAATTTGTGAAATTTCTGTATTTATGTCTGCTTACGTGTGTTCAGAGGCTTATTTGAAGGAGTTGGCCCCTGTAGTATAGATTTTGGTGATTTTATGTTCCCAACTTTTAGAGTCACCTGGCAAGCAGGAGACCCAGGCAAGGGCTGATGAGACAGTGCAGGTCAGAAGGTGTCTGCTATTCCTGCTGCTGCCTCGTTCTGCCCTTTGGATGAGGCTTGCCAACAATAGAGAAGACAATCTTCTTTACTCAAAGGGCACTGACTTAAATGTTAATCTTAACCAAAAATATTTTCACAGAAATTTCAAGAATAAAATTTGACCAAGTATTTTGTGTACCACTTCCCATCCATGTTAACATTAAAAACTCACCCAACTCTGAACCCTTTTGTAGGGGGTGGCTGTCTGGGGAAAGCCGCCCTTTTCCTTTGCAGCCGGTGACTGGCGGGTCGGGTTTGGGGCCTCTGTGGTTTTGTGCAGGCAGCTCCTGAGGCACAGGAACCCGGAAGTCACTCCAGGCACCAGGGCACTGGCTAAGTCAGGCATATATCCCCACCACCACCAACTGGAATTGGTGAGAGAGTATCCAAGTGGACTTTTTTTTGGAGAATCTTCAGAACAGGAAGAGAAGAGTGACTTAGGCTTCCAATATCCAATACATAAACAAAATTGAAAGCCTGAAACCTAGACAAGTCAATACTCCATAAACAAGGAGGAGGAAAGAAAAAAAAAAAGCATTGGATGGAGGCAAGCAAAACCATCTGCTAACATAGTGAAAAGACATTTGTGATTTGAATCACAAACGGGAAACCCACATGCCAGGGACACTACAAAGGGACAACATGGGAAAGGCACAGGATAATCCCGCACCAGGCTCTACCAAACCTGTAGGACATAGCTACAATGGGATCCCCCTGGAGGTGACCCAAGGAACAAATCTTAGAGGAATAATTGCAGACCTATGCAAAGAAATTAAAGAAAATAAAGAATTCAGAGAACTAAAGAGAGAGAATGAAAAACTCAAAAAGGACCTAGAGCGATACAATGACAAACTTCAGAAAGAACTAAAGGAACAGATTGACAAACTCCAGAAAGAACTAGAGGGAGAAAAAAACACTGAAAAAGGAAGCCAACCAACTAAGGAGCACCAAGAAGAGATTGAGAAGCTCAAAAAGGAAATTGAAATACTAAAGAAAACGCAGGATGAAATGAAAAAGGAATTAGAACACTCATCCAATCAAGAAGAAAGGAAAGGAAAAAGCCTCAGAAGTAGAATGGAGGAAGCAGAACAAAGAATATCAGATCTGGAAGAAAACACAGAGCAACTAAAAAGCTTAAATAAAGATTATGAAAATTTTTAAAATACACAAAAGTGGAACAATCAGGAAATATGGGACACTATGAAAAGATCAAACCTCCACATCATAGGAATAGAGGAAGGAGAAGAATCTCAAGAGAATAGTATTGATCAGATCTTCAACAGAATAATAGATGAAAATTTCCCCAAACTA
>VZQC01001737.1:1901617-2140416 GCA_009823505.1 Rhizomys pruinosus | reverse complement strand
TGAGACTACAGGAATATAGTCTGGACTCCTAACTGATCAACATGCCTGTGCATACAAGCTTCTCCAACTGGACTATGGGAACCTTGGGTTGTTCAAAATTTGGACATAGATACTTGCAAAATGCACCAATTACCTAATTGTATGACATACTGAGTAACATCAATGTTATCTGCAAACAACTGTGTCATTATATTGTAGAATCCCTTAAAAATAAAAAAAAATAATAATAATAATAAAATGAAAAAAATAAAGAAGTAATAGGAAAAAAACTCAACATTCACAAATCACCGCTTCTTTTTTTAATTTTTTTATGTGTATGAATGTACTGTCCAAATGTAGGTTTGTGCACCCGTGTCATATAATGCTGCAGAGGTCAGAAGAGGGTGTAGGATTCCCCTGGAACTGGAGTTAAAGATGGTTCTCAGCTGCCATGCGGGTGCTGGGGATCAAACCCAGGTCCTCTGCAAGAGCAGTCAGTGCTCTTAACGGCTAGGCCATCTCTCCAGCCCCAAATTACCGCTTCTTAATTCAGCACCCGCATAAACCCTAAAACTATACTTAGATGTCTCCAAATATGGACAATCATGATGTCATGAACTTTATGGTTCGATTTCAAATTTTTTCAACTTTATGATGACACAAAAACAGTACTTGCTGAGTAGAATGGACACTTCAGATTTTGAATTTTGGTCACTTCAGGGCTAACAAAATATGGCACAGGATGCTAATAGTGCTGTGCATCCACAGAGAGCCACGGCTCCTAGTCAGCCACTCACAGGAGTATGAATGGCCAATGCTTTACAGTTTGTACTGGTGCAGGAAGCTGGGTGGACTAAATGTAGTTTCAATTTATAATATCTTAATTTAGAATGGATTTATAAAACATCTGTTTATTTTTATTACTATGGAGATGAACTAAAATATATGCAGTATCTAGAATTTTCTAGCATATGTCATGTGGTTACTAAAATCTCAGTATCTATAATGTACAGTAACTTGGGATCTGTCTCTGCTTGCATAGTGTTCTATATTAACCCTGATAAGAATTAGCCTCTGTAGAAGTACATAAGTAAGACTACCACTGAATCCCTTTTGAAGTATATGCTTCTATGTTTAGGTAAATAGTGGAATATATCCAATAACTAGTCCTTGTTCCTTCTCATATAAGTGATCATGTTATTGATATTTTTCATTTTAGCACACATAAACACAATTGTGGACTGCTTGAAAGAGGGAGCTTTTGTTCTTATTTTTAATATTTTATTCCATACATTTATAAATGTATTTCGATCATATCTACTCACCACTACCTCCCTCCATCTCCCCCTAGTGCTCTCTACCTGTCTTCCACAAAGGACAGTGCCTCTCCATCTGTCAACAGCCATTGAGCACCAGTAACTCCTCTGCTAAGAGCAGGGCCACCGAGGCCCTCAGCATTCGTGCAGGAATGTTGATTGGTTTGGTCTTGTGCAGGTCTTCTTCCAGGATGTTCCCTGAGCCTTGGAAGGGGATAAGTTAATGGAGACGACCCTTCCACAGGTGAGCACTGACAGTCTCTTCTACTTGGGTCTTGGAGCAGTGATGGGACTCTGCATTTACATTAACCACCACCCACGGAAGAATAAGTAGCAGCACACACCTACAAGTATAAACACAAATATTTGGTATGCAGCTTGAGAACATGACCATCTAGCAAGACAGCACAGTAAATGCAGGGTACAGAGCTGGGGAGGGCAATTTGTGTCTGTTCTCCCCCAGCACCCTGCAAAGCACTCTGGCACTACATCAGCTATCCATCAGGGAGTTTCCGGGTCAGTTCAAGGTTGATGTTTCCTTGTTCTGCATTCAAAGTGGGTGCTATCCTTAGCAATGGGGTCTTACTATCTAGTTATGTGGGGAAGGGGGCCAATCAGGAACAATGGCAATAACCTGGGCTGTTTGGGGAATTTATGAGGCCTCCCTGACCAATAGCTTACAGAGAGGTATCCTGTCCCTCACACTGAAATTTCATTTACTATCCCATGTCTTCCGGGAGTAACACTGTCCACCCATGAAGGGTACTTCTGTTCAAACTCCTATGTTAATATATGATATTTTTTAATTTTTTAAATTTATTTTCATATGTGTATGAATGTACTGTCTGCATGTAGGTTTGTGCACCCATGTCGTGCAATGCCACAGAGGTCAGAAGAGGGCGTCGGATTCCCCTGGAACTGGAGTTAAAGACGGTTTTCAGCTGCCATGTGGGTACTGGGAATCTAACTAGAGTCCTCTGCAAGAGCAGTCAGCAATCTCAACCACTAGGCTATCTCTCCAGCCCAATATATGGTATTTTTAATTAGCTTACAAACTAGTATATTTTATAAAGCTTCTGCATATATACTTAGTTTGGGTAAGCTTTCTTATTTCTAAGATCCTGAAACCATTTCATAAAATTCTAAGTGAAGATAATGAAATATTTCCAAAAACCTTCGTGTAAGGAATAGATAACTCCATACTTGTTTGCATTATTTGCCTCAAAGTGATGTAATCGTGACCACATACCTCATGTGTCTCTATACACCTGCATTTATGCAAGTATCATGTGGCTTTTAAATCCATAATCAATAACTAGAGACTTTCTACAATTCTTTCAAATGTTCAACCCAATAATATAACTACAATCTAATTGTAAATTCTACAAATATTTTTTCATGCTGCCCTTGGCTGTCTCTGAGGCTATTTGAAATCTTGAGCAATTTGAAGATAGAGAGCTTTACTCCATATAGCTTACATTTATAGTCTGTCTGTTTATATAATTATCCTTTCTTTGAAAAAGCCTAAAAAGATACCTATCTGTGCTAAAATCCTACCTCCTCATTTGCAGCGTGCTCCCTAATCCTAAGTATGATATATATTCAATCTTTTCTGTCAAATAAAATCATTCACTTGTTTGTATGTTTGTGTGTGTGTGCACATGTGCGCATGTTTGTGCGTACATGTGTGGATGTGTTTGTGCAGGTGCATGCAAATGTATGTGTGCGTGGGTTTTTAAGGTGTGTGCTGGGGACCTGGATTCAGCTTTCATGCTCCTGCAGTGTGAACCTTACTGAGCCGTCCTCACAACCTCCAAATCATTCACTTTCAGAATATTTTAAAACTCCCCCAAATTTAATGTCCTTTAAAAAATATTCTTTCCATGTAGTGCTAACTGCTCATTATTTAGTATCACCCACCTCCTCTCTTCATAGGCTTGAACAAGGAAGATGGGCAGGGACAGGGGTCTAACATACTTGCACTGAAATCTGTGGAAACCCTTGCATACCACAGATACCAGCTCACATTACATGTTCCCTCCCAGCCAAAATTACAATAATCAAGATGGTTAATGATTGGGAATTTAAATTCAGCTTTCTTATTTCCAATAATTATGCTAAGATCACAGAGATAAATAAACTTTTATCAGTGTGCAGGGAAAGATAAATCTCTTTTAAATTTAGCCAATCAAGTTATTCCGAATCAAATCTTTCCATGCCTGGCAAAATCAGCTATATCTAGTTGTTTTCACAATTTCCTGATTAAATATGTCAATAGATTTTCTTCTGCTCGTTCTGTTATTTATCCAGAGCATTAGTGAGCTCCTCTACCTCCTGGGGATCCATAAATATTTCTATTTTATTATAAAAAACATCCCTTAATTGGACTAAAAATAGGATCATAGATCTGCTCCATCTAAATAGTGGATTAACTTTTGTAGCTCTGCACTTGGCATTTATTCATTCACTCAGTCCCTGATATTTATTGCATGCCCACCTCCTGCCAGGCATCATTCTTGTGGCTGAGGAGGAGGCAGAGGAAGCTTGTCCAGGTGAGATTCTTACTGCTGACCCTGAAACCTTTGCAACTTAGTTTGCTTACTGAAAGGTGAATCTCCATCCTAAAAGTAGTGTAAACAAATAGTCATTCGAAAACCAAAATGAAGAGCTGTGGCACTTTCTGTATCCATATAAGTTCAGGATGGTTTACTAATTGAGAATTTAGAAGACCAAGCCCCTAGATGCAGCACTTGAGGAACTGTTGGATAACATAGATGCTGGTAGGCAATATGGACCATGGAATAAGGAGCGAAGGATTCTTGGGAGTGGGGCTGGGGAAACTGCTTTCAAGTGCAGACTCAAACGTGGAATCACCAACTAATGATTCACGATGGAGACAGAACATATGCTCTCACAATCGAGTGGGAGTTAGAGGACACAGAGAGCGTGTAAGCAGCGGAAGCTCCGTGAGTTACAGCACCGCATTGCCGTCATAAAACATCTTTATTGGGAGGGAAAATGCAATATTTGGGTAGAAGGAGATGAAGTAGGTAGTCAGTATGGCCCATTGGTAGCTTGTTCAATTGTACAGCTGGTAGAAGCCTGTCTGCTTGCTGTCTTCCCTGCCTCTCAGCCTATCAGGAGCAGGGACTGCATATACACCACTTCATCTTGAAGCTGGGGATTGGAGAATTTTAGGTAAAAGAATGGCTTTATTTTCTGTAAGAAGTTCCCAAATGCTTGCCTCTCCATCCCTTTGTTAAAGTTTATTTGATTCATGCCAATTCTGGAAAATAGTGGTCAGTGTGTGTGTGTGTGTGTGTGTGTGTGTGTGTGTGTGTGTGTGTATGTGTAGTCACTGGATAGTTAGATTAATTCGCTTGTATAAAATTCAACATTTCTCAACTGTTAGGGTTTGGAAATTGCTGCTATTTCTTACAAGGGTTCTGAGAACAGACTCTGGAGTCAGGTTCAACAGCCTTTGGCTTTCCTGTCATCTGGGCTCATAGTTTAACCTGCATTTCACTTAGCCAATGTCACAGCAGCAGAGAGAGGGAATGTCAAGTCATGAGAGGGCAGGCATGGTCAGTCCAAATGTTTTAGAGATGAAAAGAAATTGACCATGCAAATCCTTCAGTAAGAATATGTAATGAAGACACATCTTAGTTTATTCAATGCAAGAGAAGCAATGTGTTTTCTCCAAAAAGAACTACATCAAGTTCATCAGTTAAGACTGCACACTGCTCTCCTCAAGGACTTAAGTTCAGTTCCCAGCATCCACACTAGGCTTCTCACACAGACCTGTAACTCTTGCTTCAGGGGATCTGACATCCTCTTATGGACTCCATAGACACCTGTACTCACGTGGACACACATGCACACATGGACAAAAAAAATAAAGAGGGGGCTGGAGAGTTGGCTCATCAATGAAGAGCACTACCCTTGCAGAGGACCAGGGTTCAGTTCCCAGGATCCGTATGACAGCTAACAAGCATCTGTAACTCCAGTTCCATGGGCTCTGACACCTTCTTCTGACCTCTGTGGCCACTGCACATACATGCAGAGGAAAGACTCCTACATGTAAAATAAAAATAAACCAAAAAGAAAAATCTTTAAAACATTAAACAAAATATTTCAGTGCACTTATTTTTAAATTATTTATGTCTATTTTATATCTATGAGTGTATGGTCCCTCATGCATGCAAGTGCACCCATGTTGTGTAATGCCCACAGAGGTTAGAAGAGGGCATCAGATCCCCTGGAACTGGAGTTATGGATGGTTGTTAACCACCATGTGGGTGCTGGGACTCAAACCCAGGTCTTCTTCAAGAACAGTCAGTGCTCTTAACCACTGCGCCATTTCCTCAGCCCCTCTTTTCTTATTCTTTCTAATGAAAGACAAGTCAGAAACTCATACACCTTACTGCTTGGAAGAACAGGGTATTAAAAGAACAGGAAGGTGTTTTATAGCTAAGGATAGAAATCTCAGAAAACGAAGATGTGTCACAAAGTCCTTTGCTGAAAATACACAATATTATTGAATTTCTATTTTGTGCCTTCTCATTTCATTCAAAGGGAATATAATTTCTCTTAAATGTAAAAAATTAAGACAATTCTTATATTTATTTTTAATTAAATGACCTGTTTTGTTGAAATTATTTTCTGCAATATTTAAAACTTCAGGCTTATGCTGAGGGGTTTGAAAGATGAGATGAACCATCATTTTCATGTTTATGTTGATATGACCGTAGGATGTAATTGTTTCCTCTTATAAATTTGATAAGGTAAATATGTCATAGCAATAGCTTCTAAGCAGTCCTCTAGCATCTCAGTTGGGGGCGGGGGGGTGTTGAAAGGCTATTTTGAGTTAATAAACATAATTAGTAAGACTTCTTTATTTGTTAATGCCTTTTAGAAAGCATGAAAATGTCTTCCATGTTTGGAGTTGTTCTCAGGAAATATTCTCTCTCTCTCTCTCTCTCTCTCTCTCTCTCTCTCTCTCTCTCTCTCTCTCTCTCTCTTCCTCTCCTCTCCTCTCCTCTCCCCCCTTCTCTACCTCCTGGCTACAAGTCACTCTCTCTGCTATTTGTGTATTTACATTATTCATGCTTACAAGCCCAGCTGTAAAGTAAAAATAGAGTGAATAAATGGTTGTAAGGATCAACATAAAAATACGGCCTGAACTCCAGCCAAACCTTGACTCTAACTTGTTTTACATAGTTCGCCACATTGTTTGTCATGGTAAATTCCATTAGCCAATCTACTTCTATTTTGAAAACCTGTTTATGTGAAATTAAGCTGTCTGCTCAGGACTCTTAATTAAAACTCTAAAATCTATAATGCCTGTGTCTTCTGTATTCGACTAGAACTCCTGTAAGGACTAGGGAGGTTTGAATATCCATCAAAAATGAGGAAAAGTGCTGGGTTTCACTTATCTATTTCTGAAATTCAGATCCTTTTTGTGCACATTTTTATTTGCTCATCAGTGTAAAAATATCATGTGGCTTTTTTTGAAACTTTAAAAATATTAATCCACAGTGGTCCCAAAGCACTAGGGATCATTTTCTGGTAGCCGCTGCTTCTGGTGCGAGTGAATTAATTAACTGAAAAGGTGAAACCTCACAAACACAGAGGAAAAGCCGGTCAAGTTTCCTTCAGAACTCTTTGTTTCTCCTAATGCACTCCTTTCCACATAATAGTGACTGATTTGGGTGATCTCGCTCACTGACAGGGGGGAAATATTTCTAAACTCATCAGCTTCAGACTTTCACAAGAATAAAATAAAGAATTATGGACCTGCCATTTGCTCAACCCTGGGACGAAGAAATCTCTAAGCCTGGAACAAAAACCATATAGACTGTTGGCAATTTAAGCCTTTTGTAAATCCTTCTCTTGAGCTGGTGAACCCCAACCTGCGGCTTCCTAGCTTTCTGCCGTCAATTGTCGTGAAATCATTGTCAATTAATCATCTGGAAGAGCAAACACCTGCCCAATTTATTATTATTTTTTTACAAGTAATTAGGGGGGTCCAATAAAACAGCAGGAATAGACACAGTTTCAGGTGAAAGCGTGTGTCAAAACCTGTGTGTCTCTAAGCAATCTGATGTGAGAGGAGAGAGATATTTTTCAACCACAAAAAGCGACATTTTTCTGAAATGTGGAACAAAGGGGTTTGTCGAGCAACAACCCAAGCACCTGCAAGCGTATGTAAAATGTTCAAAGCAACATATGTGAGAGATGTATGTAGGTCACTGTTGTGTGGGTAGTGTAGGAACAGCTGGCCTGGCCGAGGTGTCGGCAGTGATGTGGAGTCAATCTACCAATTTTACATTTATTTAGTCAGCCATTCAATGGAGATGGACGCTAAACTTGGTCTGTTCTCCACCAAAAACGAGGGAGAGAAAACGCAGCCACCGTGGCAGAGGCCCATGTACACTTACACAAAGCAGGTGGCGTTCTACTTAGGATGCCATATTTGCTATTTAGGGTTCCTGTGATCTCTGAAAGGATGGGTAAGCTATAGGGTGCGTAGGACGAAGCTCACAAAGCATCCGCAGCCCTCCAAGCTTAGTGCGACCTGGCACACCGCACACTGAGATGGGTTATCTCCACAAGCCTGCTAGAGCATCTCTGTGAAATTTGGGTTACCACATTTAGCTTTGGGATTACAGCACATAATACCACAGATAGGAGATAATGCCTCGGGCGTGTGGCTGGGGCAAAGCAGGCCTCGCACTTCTAATTATGGTAGTTTTGGGGGTCGGGGGAGATGGAGGTGAGGCAGCACGTGGAATGGCGATGCCACGTGCACTGTGGCTTGCTGATGGCTGCTGTGGCATACCTTCTCCCACAGCCTGGTCCCTCTGCCTACACTGACAAACCAAAACAAAGCTATATGTCATTCTGTGCCTCTATCCTTCATTCTGAAACAGAGAGCAATAAATCTGAATACATTTTCCTCAACAGGAGTCCAACAACAGAAAAAGCAGGCTTTTTTCCCATCTTTTACTTTAAACTGTCCTTTCGGAGGCTGAAATAATAGTTTGAAATGCTCTCTCCACCACCAGAACAGAAGTTTTCCTTTACTGACTTAGCGTTCATTGGTTCCAGTGGCCAGAAATTCTCAGGACATTTAGGGAACAAGTAGTCATTGGTTGGCATCTTGTCAAAACTTTGTTCCTTCCCATTTTTTTCATTTGTGAGTTTCTTTTTGTTTTTGGTCGTTTTGAGACAGGGTCTCCCTGTAGCCCCAGCTGGTTGGCCTCTGTCTCACAGAAATCCACCTGCCTCTGCCTCCCCAGTGCAAGGATTAAAGGAATGCACCCCCATGCCTGGCTGGGTTTCATTTCTTACCATGCTTTTATTTATATTAACCTCTCCAACACTTAGCCAAGTCCTAGATTAATCTGGCAGAATTCATAACAACGTCGAATTTCAGGTATGCTTTGTGCTCACCCATCTGGCTTAGAGTTGGGGGTCTGATGGAGTTTCTCAATTCCTGGGGTTTCTTTCAGATCATTTAATATTAACCCAGTTTACAACATTCATTTCACAGTGATCTCTGTGTTCTCAGACAAAAGTTGCTTTTCCTAGCCTCTGCTCATATAACTCGATTCTTATGAGGTTCAAATGTAAAAAGGTGTTTCTCGAATATATTTAAAGGATCTCCATATTTCCACTGTAGTTTGATCTCTCTCTGTTTCTCTCAGTTACAGCTCTTCTTGGACTTGGACAAAGGCACAACAGTAATTTTTGTAGCATGGCAGGAAAGTGAACTGACCAAAGACTCCAAACATATGCTGGAAAACTACCTGTGTGAGGGCTGGAGAGATGGCCTAGCGGTTAAGAGCACCGACCGCTCTTATAGAGGACCCGGGTTCGATCCCCAGCACCCACATGGCGGCCGAGAACCGTCTGAAACTCCAATTCCAGGAGAACTCCAGTTCCAGGGGAATCCGACACCCTCTTCTGACCTCTGCGGCATTGCACGACAGTACACGGTTTGAACGACGTGGCATGCGACAGACGCATACACATACAGAAATAAATAAAAATTTTTAAAAATTAAAAAAAAAAAACTACCTGTGTGAAAGGCATTATTGACATCTGATTTCTGCCTTTGGAATAGGTGTTGGGACTACACTTTTCCCTCTCCATCTCCCCTCCCACCCTGCCCCTTGTGGATGAACCATTGGATATGTTCTGCATGCTCAGCTGTGATCACAAGTGCGGTGAATCACCTCTGATCCAGGACATCTAATACACCAAGATGTGATTGAGCCTTTCCAGAACCTTCAGATTTTCCTGTAATATGATAATTGATCTTCTTCATCTGTTGACTCTCCAGGACAGGTTGTATATGGATCCACAAAAGAAATAAGCCTTCACCAGGTGTTGTGGGCAGGCCTTTTAATACCGATGCAACGAGAGGCAGAAGGCAGGCGGAATTGGAGTTGCAAGGCCAGCCGCGTACATAGCAAGTGGTCAGGACAGCGGAGCTACAGGGAGATCCTGCGTCAAAAGACCAAAAAAAAAAAAAAAAAAAAAAAAGGAAATAAGCCTTCATTGAGGCAAACTGGGGAGATCACAGAGGCATCACTATCTCAGCATGACCTGGCTGGGCCAGTTCACTGCAACCACCAATACATGAAGTTTGCAAGGAGGTGCACAGCTACACAAGACTGGAGACTAGTTCCAAGAAAACCAAACAGCTTATTTAAGCCTTTCGGACCCATTAATGGTTGTAAATCTTCACAAATTAAAATGTCTCTGATATAGTTTTTTTTTTTTTTCTATTTAAGGATCCTTGTGAGATCCTAATGTACCCAGGAAGATGTGCCAACTCCCAGCAGTCTTTGTCCTCACTCAGCTGAGTCAGAGCAACCCCTGCCTCTCCGGGAACAGCGACACCAACACATGGAAATGTCCTCCCTCACTGCTTCTTGACTCTCCTTAACCATTGGTTTGAGGAAGTCTACAAATTTGCCTCCCTTGCAGCATGGCTAGCTTCAAAGGCAAAGGCTATAATATTTAGAATATGGAAGAATAGTGATGTGCTGTTTAAAAAGGTAGACTTTGACATTTTTCTGGCTCACTAATTTCTTTTCTTTTCCTCATTAAAACTACACTTCATTTATGAGAAAAATATATTACCATACGTGCTACAAATAGAAGCCAGCACACCAGAGGAAGTAACTGCTGCTGAAAGCTGGCTAATTGAAATGTAATTCATTAGTTTCAAACAGAACTCACTCTCCTCACAAATGACATGCACACACAGAATTTGGGCCTTGCAACCCTTCCGGAGTTTGCATCCAAAGTCAGCATTTGGACTTGAGGAACCGAAAAAAAAATCTATTTTATTAAAAACACAGTCAGTACTTCATTTTCCCCAAGGACTATTTTTCGATATGGAATGATGGCCCCTGTGGATGCCTTACCTAACTGAGCATCCCGTGGGTGGATAGAGCAGTGTTCAGAGAAGGTAATCGGAGCCTAATTCTCAGAATGCTTCACCTGATGCAAATCGAGGCCATTCTATTTCAAGAGACTCTAGATTCTTGCTTCCAAAGTCACCCTGCATTTCTGGAGCTAATTTGGTCTGAAAAGTAACTGGTTAGGTAAAAACCCCAAATGTTTCCAAGCCTTAGGCTGCAGGTGTCTGAGATAAAAGTAAAACTCCACATGTTAGAAGGAGAGGAGAACGAGGAGGAGAAAGATCAAGGGGGGGGGGAGCAAATAAGAGAAAATGGAATTAAACAGAGGAATGAAGGAGGGAATGGAGGACAGAAAAGAAGGCAGGAGCTCGAGGGCTCATTTACTTTCTGAACTGACGCATAAGCAGCCCAGATCTTATCAGATAATACACACATTTAGAAATTCCGTCTGCGCGTGTGTGTCTAGGCTCCTGCAGCCCATTCTGCTTAGCTAAAACAACATCTTTTTTTTCCCCAAAAAATCTGTTTCCTTCTTACATAGTCCAAATGTTAGAATGTGGTTTGAATTCTTTTTTGAACATTAATTTAAACAGTATGGGAATAGATCAGCCCTTATAAGTCTAAATAAAACCTCCTTCGACATATATAATATGCTGTGCTTATTTGGAGGCTAATGAACTTGGAAAGAAGTGGGAAGGAGTTAAATACAGACAAGAGTAAGCTTCGTGGAGGATTTTTTTCTTATAAAAATTTAATTGCTGTTTTCCCCTCTACCCTAACCTATTTAAAGTAGAAATTCACAATGCCGCTTTCGACTGATTTTCATTCCAGCACTCCAAATGTTCACATAGCTTGACCTGAACAGAAAAATGACAAAAAAAAAATAATATACAGTGCCACTTAGTGGAAAGGGGGGAAATCAGTGTGGAAGAGGAAGAAGATGAACAGACAGCCAGATTGTCTGGAATTTCAGAGACAAGCCATGTTTGACATTCAGATGCTGTGCCTTTTGATGGCTTTCAATCACATTAGACTCCGACTGCCACAATAATAAGTAAATTGTGTCACACACAATCACAACACACATTTTCAAAAAGAGCACGGAGGAGCCCACTCGACACTGACAGTGTGCAAACATTATCATCTCTGTTTGCTTGCGGAGAGAGTTGGTACTGACTTCTTAAGGTCAGCCAGTCTTACAGACTAATGAAACCATATAATTTTCTGTGACTTAGGGGAGTTATAATCAGATACTATTGGAACCAACCAAGAAGCTGTCTACTCCATATTAAGGTGGAAGCTACAGTCACAGGTAGGGGATAGAGCATTTATTTACATGGAATGTAGGGCCCTGGAGAGCACTGACACTGCACAAGACCCCCTCCACAGTTTTGATGAGTCAGGGGTCAGAGCTACGGATTCAGTTTATAAGTTTCTTTTTGTTTCAACTAACAATGTCATTCTTGAAAACAAAACTTATAAGGATGGTTGCATTGTATTTGGGGTTAGGTCTTGCAATATACCCTTCTGTCCTTCTGTGGATCAGCTCGTGAGCAGCACTTCATCACTCTAATAAGTTTGCAAAGCCCTAATGTCCAGATGTCCACTGAGTATGTCTTTGTGACACAGCACTCACTCAGCACTCACTGTAAAGAGTCAAGTTCTTTCCCTCTCCCACTGCCTCCTTCTTTCTGTGGAATTAGAGCTCATCTCAGCACCTCTGCAATTCCCAAGGTCATAAAAATACTACATATGGATGCCAAATTTTATTTTGACAGTCCCCCCTCACACACACACACACACACACACACACACACACACACACACATAGCAGGAGCAATATCTACTGGGAAGTCTTCACTTGAGCCGACTTGGGATCCCAGAAGGAAAATGGCGCCACATGCAAAGAGACCTAATAGTTTTATGAAAAGAATTTAAGACATCCCAGACAGCACTTGGGGAGTCAGCAAGGAATTAAAGACAAACATCATTCGCAGTTCTTAATCAGGAGCTCTTTCTATGAGAAAAAAAGAAAAATTTAAAAAAATGTTCAAGCATTACCTACAGTGTTGTTAACGTAACTTTCTATTTACATAATATGCAAAGAGAGCTGTCTGCAAACTGCAGTAATCTATATGGGAGGAGGACAAAGGATACTGATTTCTCTAAAATGTTCTTGTTAAGGAATAATCAAGAAGTTAGAACCTCTAATCTTGCAGTCAAAGCAGAAGTTTGGGGGATTTTTTTTCTTTCTTCTTTTTTTCTTCATTTTTGCTCATGTATATATATTCACATGCACAGACGAGTACAGACAGATTTACAGATATCAAATATATCGTCTTTAACATTCAAGAACAAAATTAAACTTCAAAGAAAAAGTTAAAGTTTCTAGAGATGGAAACGTTTATCCACTTTTGGTTTAGCCTTAAGCACTTCCAGGGAGCTGACTCTAAAGGGTGCAAGGGAGCACTAGGAACTGTGTGTATCTGCTCAAGTGCAGGTAAGAGGAGAAAAACGGTGTAAGAAGTGAGGATCTGGGAGGTGGTGGAGAGGGGGAGGGGAGGGGAAAGGGGAGGGACAAAGAAGCAAAGACATGAAGACTAGACTAAATTGGGATGGGATGGGTGGAAAGGAGGGGGGAAGGAATGGGATGAATTGGGTGGGGTGGAATGGAGAGAGGTGGAGGGGGTGGGAGTTAGAGGGGAATAGAAGGGGTAGGGGGTGAGATGGGGAAGGAAGGAATGGGTGGGATGGGGTGGAGTGGAGAGACTGGGGTGGAGTGGATTACAGGGGAGCTGTGTTCAGAAAAACATATTTGACTAGAATGCAGTCCGATGGAGTAGAGTAGGATAGAATGCAGTGAAGAAGGAGGAGGAGGAGGAGGAGGAGGAGGAGGAGGAGGAGGAGGAGGAGGAGGAGGAAAGTCTTCAAAGCAACACAACACCAAGCCATCCATGAGTGGGCAGAGGAAGCGTTCGCAGGCTCAGCTGTACTAGCAAACACACAGCCAGTGAGTCCCCGTGGCTGTTTTACATGTCAGTATGAACTTGCATTAGAGGTGGGGGAGACGGGACTCAGGGAGCAGAGTCCTGATGGTCCCACTGGCTGTCTTTCCAACAGCCATGCCTTGGAGCCCAACGCTCCAGTAAGCAAAACCAAATGAGAAATGGAGGTGCCATGCTGAAAGTCAGGTGCAAAATCTAAACATTGCAGTTTCGGGCTAACATGCATATGTTAGGACAGCAGATGCCTAAGACACTCCCTTAAATCTCCTCCATTCATCCGCTCTTCCTCTACTGATAGTTCAGCTCTTCACATGGAATGCTGGCTTTAAAAGTTCTCATCCACATGAGGTTTTTTTTTTATATTATATTATATCCAAAGGTCCAAGTTTGAATCCTAGACCCACTTTGACTTAACTCTGGGTCCTTGTTCAAGTCTCAACTTTTCTGCTCTGTGAGCAAGGGAGATTGCAGACCTGCCTCACAGAGGCATTGTGAGGAACAGACGAAAGCGTGTCTGTGAAAACTCCATGTCAGGCGTGGCTCGCACCTCCATGGCACCAGTTTGAGATTTCTTTTTCTGAGAAACAGTTGATGAAAGCATCTCTGACAGCTGCGCCCTTCAAATTATTTAGCACAGTTTTTGGTAGTGGAACTGTCTCTTGGTGGAGCTGTTGCGGAGGCCCTAAAGAAAACCTGTATCTCCTTCCAGGCTAAGATGTGGTGAGGAACTGAAACGCGGTACCTACCACAGGTTCCTAGAGCCTTGTGCTCCCATCATTCAACAACCCCCAAGTTCAGCAGTGTGGAACCTTGAAATGAACCCCTCTCTCTGCACAGAGGCCCTTCCTACCACTCCATACTCTTATCTCATTTCATTCTGTTAAAATGCAGTAAGAGGCTGTGTCCTGTGGCATACATATTGTACAGAGGAGGAAACTGAGGGTTAATCTCTTTGCTGCTCAGGATCACACACAGCCATGGATCAGAGAAGCTGCATGTTCTAGTTCCATTTCTGTTGCAGACACAAACACTATGCTCAAAAAGCATCTTAAGGAATGAAAGGTTTATTTGCCTCACAATGGTTACAGTCAATTTTGGAAAAGTAGGAGCTGGTGTCAAACTGCACACACAGTTGAGAGCAGAGGGAGTCAAATACATCCGTGCATATGTACTTGCTTGCTTTTGGACACCCTGCCTAAGGAACAACACCACCCATGATGAGCTGGATCTTCCTATGTCAGTTTATGGTTGAGACAATCCCCCAGATACAAGCTTGCAGGCTAACATGGTCAAGTTGACAATTAAAGCTAATCAGCACACTGTTACAACAGCAGATGCTGAAGGCCCGCGTTAACACAATAGACTTCATTCCCCCCCCCTCCCCGCCCAGATCCAGTCCACACTGTTCATCTGAACTTCATGGTTCCCACACACTGATTCAGTGCCAGATCTTCAAGGTCCATCAAAGCCATCTCAAGAAGACTCTTCAGCTGTCTCTACTCAGCACCTGCCAGGGCATCATCACATCTCTCTAACCTGTTTTAGCTTCCATACATTTATTAAAACCTAATTCCAGGGAAAATATTTTCCACTGAAAAATTAGCACATCTTCTTCTTAAGGTAATGCGTGACATTGGCCAGTTGTCATGTTCTGTTTATGCACAGAAGCTAAATAGATGTACCACTTCACTGCAACTATATTGATCTTTCCTCTCTCTCTCTCTCTCTCTCTCTCTCTCTCTCTCTCTCTCTCTCTCTCTCTCTCTCGTTGTTGCTGGGCAATCACTCTACATCCCCTGAATTGAGGTTTGTGGTAGTTTCATAGTTTTTCTCATTTCTTCTAAGACTGATTCCCCTTCTTTTTATACTGACTGAATATACTCTCTTTGTTCCAAGTTTCTTCAGATGACCTTTGAGAAGATGCACTGGATAAAGCATGTGATGGAAAACTACAATAGTGGCGTGTTTAGAAAACTACACTAAGGGTGTGTTTAGGACATGTGGAAGTATATCTGCTAAAGGAAAATACACTTCCGATCTGGCTTTCATTAATTCAACCAAACATGTTATAATCTTTTTTGCTTGAAAGGAAACAGAAGGCTGGAAAGATGGCTCAGTAGGTAAAGGTGCTTTTTACCACCATAGAAACCTGAGTTCAATTCCCAGTTATCCATATGGTGGGAGGAGAGAACTAAGTCTCTTGGGTTGTCCTGAGCTCCACATGTACACTGGCAAGTAATAACACACACACACACACACACACACACACACACACACACACACACACGTGTGTGCGCATGCACACACAACTGGGAAAATACACCCAACTGCGGCAGGTTGGTGAGCCGTAGGACTGCAGGTTGGAATGAGCTGCTTCCTCTGCTCCCACCAGGCAGCTCAGTTCCTCATTGCCTTTCTGAAATGCAATAGCTAGAGACATGAGCTCCCGCTGGCCTGGGCACAGGTCTGGAGTAAAGGGAAGGATCTCAGGTGGCAATGGTGGGACAGAATAGAATGTGAGGACATTCCTGGGGGAAGGCTTGAGCAAGCCCTCCTAGGTGGACTGGGGAGGAATGACAGCAGGGCAGATTCTAGAGGCGGAGATGTGATATGAGCTGCCCGATGACCACTGGAAGAGAAAAGACAGAAATGAACAACACCACTGATCTTGTGAGCATCACTATGGGTCAGTCTCCTCCTGCTCCCTGCTAAGGTATTGAGCTAGACAGTCGGGGACTGAGTCGTGATAAAGATGGATATGTTGGTGCAGACATCCATTCATGCCTAATGTCATGACTACATGGGGAATGTAAAGGATTGTATGGGGGCAGAACTCTGAAAAGCATCTCTTCTCTGAAAGGCAATTGTGTCTACCACTGTTCCACCAACACATGCACCTGCCATCTTGGGAGTAGGTGGACAGAAGAACTTTATTATCCAATGTGAGACAGTTACATGAAAAGTCATACCAGATGTTTCTACATATATGTTCTATGCACACTTCACAAAACTGCTGTTCTGGAAAGCTAGGGCCAACTCTGTGGTGCTTGCCTCGGACCGTCTGTGCCCTGTGTTTGAACTCTTCACCTGCCTTCATTGCTGTGAAAGCTGTTATGTCCACTCAGTCATCGTCCCAGTTCAGCTCTGTTTTTCTCTCTTGGGCCTTTACTTGAAGCTAAAAATTGTTCTCAGGAAGCAGCTTCCTGGGAATGAGAGGAGCTGGTGCTCAAGGGAAATCCCCTGCCAATAGTGTGCTTGATGCAGACATTGCCCCAGACCTCTGGTCCTTAGAGAAACAGTTTTCCCCATCTCCCCAGATGGATGAAGCTCCAGTTGCTCACAGCAATAATTGGCTCAGCAAAGTACAGTTATTGCCTTTGCTAATTATTCACATCACAGTCCCTGTTCCCTCCTTCCTCCTTCCTGGGATCAATTCCCAAGTAATGACTCATATGTGTCTCTTTTCAGGGAACCCAAAGTAAGGTGAAGCTCAAGGTGGTTCTGAATATTTGTTTCCTTTCCCTTCCTAATTGTCTCCTGCTTACTTCTGCTGAACTTTCTTTCTGACCTGACCTCTAGGCTGCATATTCTTTAAAAATATTATTATTCAAGTACATTGAATATATGTGAGTGTTTTGCCGGCATGTATATAAGTTCACTACATGCTTGCAATGCCCATGGAGGCCAGAAGACAATGCCAGATCCCCCAGAACTGGAGCTACAGAGAGTTGTTACCTGCCACGGAGATGCTGGCAACCAAATCCAGGTCCTGTGCAAGAGAAGCCAGTGCTCTTAACTGCTGAGCCATCTCTCCAGCCCTGATGATGTGTTGGGTACTCTTGATTTTGATTAAAGGAAGGGTCGTTGCAATTTCTTATATTTTTTTTCTTCATGATAATTGGGTCTCAATTTCTTCTTACAGCCTGTACATTACTTCACCCTGTCTGTGTTTCTGAATGATGAATTCTGTTTTAGTTTTACAAATCCTGAACACTACTTTTATGAGGGAAACCAGCAAGAATTCTGACCTAAAGAAAAACAGGATATTTTACCCTGAATCTTAGTGACCTCCTTCCACCTTGCCAAAATAACACCTAAAAGAGTTTTGATGGTTTCTTGTTGACTTAAAGATTTTCATTGATTTGTACCAAAACCAAAAATTATGCTTTGCCCTCATGGATGGTACTGATATCAATATAAAGACTGGGGGGGGGGGCTACCTAGGTCCTTTTTGCATGTCCATTCTTCCTCTTTCCCCTCCGAACATACACACCAGAAGAAGCCATCATGGTAGTATGGGGAGTGCTCTCATTTTGAACTTCCTGGCCTTCAAGACTAGAATGACACCATTTAGTCTTTATAAATCACTCAGCCTATGCTGGCGTGCTGTAACATCCCAATCCCATGATGGTACAGCCCTCTCCTGCCACTGAGTCATCATCTATTTCACACTCTTGCCTTTCCTCACTTTGTTTTGATTTAATGTTTTTACCTGCATCCTGCACAAATCAGCAAAGAAATGAGAAAATGATCATTGTGTGCTAAATGTTTAATTTGGACTCCTATAAAATATCATCTCCTGTACCCCTGGCTGAATTAGTTATCTTTTATGCATCTGTGTTGAAGAGAACAATGGTCCTCAGAGATACAAAAAAGGAAAAATAGACAAAAAAATTTAAAAATTTCTAAGATGTTAATTCTTAAAGTAGGAAGTGATAAGTGTCATTCTTAAATTTTCATCAAAATGGAGGTATTAGAAGATGGACTTTGGAATATGTCCCTAAACAACATCTCACTGCATAAGGTTTTCCTTAGATATGGTATACATAGCGTGCAGTAAATATTGATGTACAGAAATTAAGGGGGGGATTTTTACACTTACTAATTGGGTTTTATTTATATTGTTCTCAACTCAGTAATATGTTTTTTAGCCAATCTCACCTTGCATTGGGCTCACAGGTAACTGTTAATTATCAATAAGATGTTTTAGTTTCTCAGGTAAAATAAGATCATTATAATGATAGCTAATGAATTAGGATAGTATTTTATAGCTTCTGATATATTGATCCACATTGCACTCAGTGAATGGTTGCTACTTCAGAAATGAAAAAAAAAATCATTACAATTTTAAGCTCATGAACTTCTTTTTTTAATTTTTATTTATTTATTTTTTATGTGTATGAATGTACTGTCTGCATGTAGGTCTGTGCACCTGTGTCATGCAATGCCGTGGAGGTCAGAAGAGGGTGTTGCAATCCCCTGGAACTGGAGTTCTCCTGGAATTGGAGTTACAGACGGTTCTCAGCCGCCATGTGAGTGCTGGGGATCGAACCTGGGTCCTCTGCAAGAGCAGTTGGCACTCTTAACCGCTAGGCCATCTCTCCAGCCCAAGCTCATGAACTTCTTAAAAGATGTAATATTCACAGTGTTGGGGGGAGGGTCAGTGCTCTTTGAAGTTTAGGAACCTGTATTTGGACATCACGCTAGCTTCTAAGACTGTGCTATAATATAGAGATGCAAAAGAACCTATGGTCGTTCTGAATCAGTTATGACAACAGTCCCAACTGGACAGCAGCTACACAGGTTGGCCAGTGGATGAAGCCAAGTAGATGACAGCCTGTAAGACACTCTTAAAAAGTGGGCAGGGTGTTTGTTTCCCTGATAATATCTCAGAGGGTAGGGCAGAGAGCAGCCAGTACTGAGGATCAGATGAAGACTGTGTATTTAGAGATGCTCAGGTGGCTTTGAAACTTATAGGTCTAGCAAGATCATGATGACTAAGTGAGAGGCCTTAGAAATGGGGTGGCCTACTGACCTGAATTGAATGGTTTATTGTCTACCCTTCATAGGGATTTCAGTTCTAAAAATCGGAAGGTCTTGCAACACCAGGGTCTCATTCTGGGTGGAACTGGATATAACATACTGGGTATAATATCTAGTTTGCTTCAATCTCTGCTACTCCCTAGTGTGTTATACCTAGTTCATTTCATCTTCAGTTAAGCTACTATCCCAGGACCTGTTGGTATGAATACTTACGTGTCTATGTTTGAATTGAAAGGATAAAGCAAATGAATTGTTCCAAAGATATGTGTTTGTTTGAGATAGGAGGATTATATTTATCAAGGATTTTGGTCAATAAAGTTAACCCTATGTGAATTTTGACAGCTAAAAGGGTTTTTTTAATTTTTAATTTATTATTTTTTATGTGTATGAAAGTACTGTCTGCATGTAGCTTGGTGCACCCATGTCATGCAATGCCATGGAGGTCAGAAGAGGGCATCGGATTCCCCTGGAACTGGAGTTAAAGATAGTTCTTTGCCGCCATGTGGGTGCTGGGAATCGAACCCAGGTCCTCTGCAAGAGCAGTCAGTGCTCTTAACTGCTGAGCCATCTCTCCAGCCCCGACAGCTAAAAAGATTTTTTAGGGCAGGAGAGATGGCTCAATGTTTAAGAGTACTGGCTGTCCTTGAAGAGAACCCAGATTTGATTCCCAGCACCTACCTGGCAGCTAACAAATGTCCATAGCGCTGCATGACACAGGTGTACTTACACACATGCAGGCAATACACTCATACATATAAGATAAAATATTTTAAAATAAAACGCTCTGTCACCTGGAAATCCTTATCCGGTTTCCCTGGAAGGTAGATTTAGACTTCGAGGGACTAGGAGGATGAGTCTCCCGTTGGATGGATGTGGAGATGAAGCTCTCATCTTCCTCTTTTTTGCTTGTGAATGTGCGCGCATGTTTATTTCCCCAGCACCCAGCAAGCTTGTCAGTATCTCCTATAGCAAAGCTTAGAAAAGATCTGACTCTCCAGTTACAATTATGAAAACAAAACCGGTTTCCTCTTTAATTTTGTGGATACCAGGTTTGCATACAGCATTAGCCATTTTCCTGTACATTTCCATTAGTAATGTCTTTGCTGATTAGTTTTTTTCTAAATTAGCATGTTTATCCATTAGCATATCAATATTGCTGCCAACCATCCTCTTAATTTTTAGTTTTCTTGTTGAAACAAAAAAAAATTTTTTTGCCAATAAAAGCAGGCATTTCTTAAAGCCTTAATTAACTTCATCACAATTCTTTTTTGCTTCTTTAATAATAGTGTGTAATATTTACTAAGATTATAGATTTTGCCTTATTCAAAAACACCACTCACTCAAATAAGCAAAATCTTCACATTTTTCAGATTTGGCATCAATGCAGTCTCCTCTTTAGCAAGACGGTTTCCCTGGTTTTTGAAGTGCATAAGAAATACTGTAAGTGTTCAAGATAAATGGCCTATAAAGCTTCAGAGGCAAGGGCTCCCTAAGTATGATAATTTTTTACATCGTTATTGAAATAAGGTCAATTCTCGGTAAGTATTTGAAGGATAACAGATGACCCTTCGAACATGAATTCTCTTAGCATGGTCTCCCTGACCTATTATCTCACTGCAAATAAGTAAACTTCTGGTTGACTCATAGATCTGAGGTGTACAATTACATAAATTTCAAGTCACCTACATAGAACACATCACACTATATTTAACAAAGTACATAGATAGCAACTTAAAATTTACTGTCTGTTAAAGATGCCTGTCTACACTGTTATTCAAGGTAGGTTCTTTTGAGTGTAATAATTAAATATCTCCAATGATTTTTTTTTTCTGCTGAGTCTGGGTAGACTGTTGTTATAGTTATGCTAACCCAACTCTACGTACTATCTTATTAAGGTAAGTGCTAGTAATTATAAATGTTTGTGTTTAAGTATAGAGGGTTTTTTCACACCTTTCTGGTGATTAAGAAGGGAAAACGGAGAAGGAATTGATGATGCCGATAACTATGTTTCACTGATTTTGTGGGGGTGTGAATTGTCATGGTCTGCCCAGAGGGCAATTTGATATTATCCCACGAATGAGAATAATTTTTCACCTATAAGTCCCACTTCTGAGAATCATTCCTGAGGAATTAATTGGAGAATAAGGCAAACAGTATTGTATAAAGATGTTCTTCGTGAAACAGAGGGAATGGAAAGAAACTGTTACTGTTCCTCAATAGAAAATTGGTGAAATTATTAAGAAACCGTACAAAAGAGTGCAAGGAAGCCATGAAGATGGGCTGGACACACCTCTCCCTACCTACTGAAGGGAAGAAAAACACCAGTAGCGAGCTGATATTTACAAATACAGTTGCAGAATAAAATAATATATTCTATAAAGAGACATTTTTCCAGGTGTAAATGAAAAAAACTGAAAAGATAAAGGCCAATTCATTATTATTTTAATCTCAAATCATCCGATTATGAACACATTTTAATTTTTATCATATTTACTTCTTTTGCAGTTTAAGGTTTTCAGAACTAGCAGCTTTTTGCCCACAAGGCTCTAGCTTATTCTTTTCATCATGTTCTAGGACACTCGCTTTTCTCCTTCTGCCCACCCGTGTGATGCTTGTCTGGTGTGTTTTCTGTTGCTGTGCTAAAATGCCAAGGCTGGCAACTTAGAAGGAAGCGTTTATTTGGCTTACAGTTCCAGATAGTAAGAGTCCATCATGGCGGTGAGGCATGGCGGCAGGGGCATGGCGGCAGGGGCATGGCGGCAGGGGCATGGCGGCAGAGGCGGCTGCAGCAGAAGGCTGAGCCTCACATCTCCAAGCAGGCACGGGCAGCACTGAGACAGAAAACTGCACATGGAATGGGTGATGAATTCTCTAAGTCTGCCCACACTGACGTGCTTCTTCCAGCAAAGCTGCACCTCCTAAGCCACCCAAACAGCTTCACCAACTGGTCAAGTATTCAAATGCTCAGAGCCTGTGAAGGACATTCCTCATTCCAACCAGCACATCTTGGAACAAGATCCACCTCCCTAAAACGGTGTTAGAGAGACCTGGCATTTCGGAGGGCTGGTGTGTGTGGGGGGGTGGTATCCACATGAAATTCGGCTTCCCAGGACACTGAAGTTCCAAAGAGTGACTCAAATGTGTAGTTGAAAACTGCTACAAGATTCAGTGTCCAGGGAAGAAGAGGCAGGAAACTCAGCCATCCCTGTGAGACGACTCAGTAAAAGCCTCAGGAGACTTGGTAGCTTCATGACAAGGGAGACAGAGGTAAGGCAGCAAATGGAATGGCAACTCTCAAGGAGACTCCTGCCCATCTTTAGAGATGAGACTTTCCTTATCCTTTGTTAAACCTCCTCTTTCCAGCCACTGGCCAACCCCAAAAGGCTTTCTAGGACTGTTACTAATTTCCATTGCACTACTGAGTGCTTTAGTCTGCTTCTTACCAGTGCGTATGTTTTGCATTTTCAATAAAAGATTTTTTTTAAGAAAAACTACGTAATTGTGAAATGAAAGAAATAACATACAGTGTTGAGATAAAGATCAGTACCAGATAAAAATCAAAAACTCAAAAGCTAAAGGAAGATAGAGGAGGATTTTTTTTATAATTTCAAATCGATAAAGTGTAATGAGTTATGACACGGACAAAGTACAAACATGAGAATAAAGGTCAAAATATGTGTGTGGCTGTGAGCAGCTAGTTAGAATAATTAGTGTATGCCAGAGAAAAGTTCACCTCTGTATTTTGCTTTTAATAAAATAAAACAAGGACCATATTAAGAGTTTGATTCTTATTGTTCACTGAAGAGTTATTGAACTATGATTCCCTTGGGGAGACTGGTTCATTTATTTCATATGAAACAGGTACCTTCTCTGATGGAAAATATTGTGTTTTATTCATTTTTTAAATGCTAAAGTATCCAGCCTCACATATTACCTTTACTAAGATTAAATAGGTCCACAGAGTCACCAATAACAAAATCATCAACAAACAACAGAGAGCTAAGGCAACGATAGTTATAGCCTTATTCTCCCAAAGCAGAAGACAGAGTGCTCCCTTTTGATACCCAAATAATTCAAGTAAAGGAATTCTTTAAACTCTCTGGTATTCATATCTAAGAACATAAAATATTTTCACAATACAAGTACATTTACCAAGAGCAAATGTTTAAACAAAAGAACTAGGGTTCTTAATGAAACACCCTCAGGAAAATGTTTAAACTTTGCCCTTAAGTTTACTTTGTTCACTAATAGGCTTCTATTTTGAGGCAAGAGTAGGAAGGGTTGGTTCAATGTGTTAATAAGAAAAAAGTAATAATATTTAATTAATTCTGGCTGAACACACATGGTTTAATATACTTGGCAATATCATTCTATCACATGATGTGATAATTTAATGGAACTTTTTTATTTAAATTGCTGGCAAGTTTATGAAATTATAAAGCAAATAGGCCATGCACTTGGGTGTAATTGACTGTATAAATGTGTTTTATACTATACTGTTGGCAAATTAGCCAATCCCTGTCATGGAATCAATTATTATCTAGCTGAACTCCACAAACACAATAGCAGAAATATTGCATTTATACGAAAAAATGCTGTGATTGTTAATCTTACAGTGTGCATCTTAAAGCAAGGCAATAAACATTTATACACTGGATAATCGTCCTACGATAATGCCACTGCCAAGTGACGCACGTTTAAAGATTCCTTTTTGTCGGAGACAGGCGTTTGGTTTTTATTTGTGCCTGCTTCTCCAGACCGATGAAGGGGAGCAGGGAAGTTGTAACAGATTGGGTCTAGTAGGTTTGGGGCAACTGACCTCGGTTTAGAAAAAGATGCGTACTGCCCAAAGCCACTGTGACCTGGCATAGGAGTACTTTGCTCCAGAGGTTTTAGAAATAATACCAGTGGCCTGCATTTAAATAGAGCTATCATTTTCCAAGGCTCTGATGCTATGTCCATCTTTTCAGCTCTCGGAGTCAAAGCTTTATTAAGGATGTCCTGACCAAAAAAGCCTGACAAAGGAGAAGCAAGGGGCAGGCTTTCACACACCAGCCCCACCCTCCAGTGCACCTACGGTCAGTTGTTCCAGCCAGAGTGACTGTTAAACTGCTTGGAGGAAAAGCTCTTGAGGCCAACTTCTCGGATTACAAGTTTCAAAAGTTGTCAGAGGATTTGAGGACTGTTTGTGATGACATTTTAATTAATTAATTTTATGTACATGAGTGTATTGCCTGCATATATGTAAGTACACCCATGTTGTGTAGTGCCCACAGAGGTCAGAAGAGAGCATGGGATTCCCCTAGAACCGGAGTTACTGATGGTTGTTCGCTGCCATGTGGGTGCTGGGAATCTGGTTCTTCTACAAGAGCAGTCAGTGCTCTTAACCCCTAAGCCCCTGTGATAGCATTTTTAAAAATCTGAATTCGAATTTGAATTTGAAGAGATGAAGTGGGCTGGGTCCTGGTGTGTCCCCTCACCTCCCATCATGGATGTTTCATAAGAAGCCTGTGAGATTTGCTTTCCTGATTTGTTTGATAAAAAGAGCAAAACTGAAAAAGTCAGGGAGATCGATCCAAAATTACACAGCTATCAAGTGACGGGGTTGTGTGTTCATCTACATAAATCAGATTCAAAGTATACATATTTACTCTCTCCTTGAGGTGAAAGTCTAAACTGCAAATCCATTTTCAAGGAGACCTCTCAAAGAAACTAAGTCTGAAAAACCAGGAACATAATAGGTACATCCATCCCAAGAATGCTTCCTCTTCAAAGAGATGACAGGCTTCTCTTCTTACCATTTTAATAGGGAACAGCTTCCTTTAGCTGTGATCTTTTTCATGTTCTCTGGAATCAATGTAATATGACATTTGTTCTAGCAGAGGTGGCCTGTCTTGAGTTTTTAGTCCTTGAAGACTGACATCAGTTGGTATATATTCAAAACGAGCTCTTGGGCATGGCCTCCAACAGTATTAGATGATTCGAATATTGATTCTAGATCAGGAATCCTTTTCTTTGTATTCTTCTTATCATCCTGAAAAATTAGATTATTTATTATTTCTGTGTTTCTTTGAATTTTTGTGAGTATGGGCATGGCCATGGGGAAATGTTCATGCAGAAGAGGATATTGGTCCATCCTGCTCTATCTGTCTTCACTTTATTCCTTTGAGATATTGTCTCTCACCAAACCTGGTGCTAGGCTGGCAGCCAAAATACCCCAGGAAGCCCCTGACTCCACCCACCCAGTACTAGGGTTACAGGTGTGTACATGTGTACAACCACACCCTGCTACCTGGTGCTGATCAGAATTCCAGTCTTAGGCAGTAAGAACTCTTACTCCCTGAGCCATCTCTCCTGCCCCAGATAAATGAAGTTTTTCGATGTTTTGTTTTATTATTTTATTTCTTTTTATTTTATGTGTATGAGTGTTCTGCCTACAAGTATGTAAGTGCACCCATGTCGTGCAATGTACCTGGAGGCTAGAAGAGGGCTTTTGGAACTGGAGTTAAGGACAGTTGTTAGCCACCATATGGGTGCTGGGAATCAAACTGCAGTCCTCTGCAAGAGAGGCCAGTGCTCTTAACCTGAGCCATCTCTCCAGTGTCCCAAGAAATGAAGTTTTTATAAAGACTATCCTCTTTAGCAAGCCACATGTGATGTGGCAGATATCTATATATGCTTTGTGCATCAATCATGCTGTGTTGCTATATCTCATAAAATTTTACCTGATTTAAATTCAAGTAATGGTATGAATGCCTGTCATTCTCCCATTAAACTTCAATGCTAGCAAGAGAACACAGGTTATATTTGTTTTGGGATTCACAGAAAGCTAAGCATCACTTCTTAAAGAGCTTTTTTTTTTTTTGGGTCTTTTTGAGACAGGGTCTCCGTTTAGTCCCAGCCGGCTTGGAGCTCCCTCTCCAGACCAGGCTGGCCTGGAACTCACAGAGATCCACCTGCCTCTGCCTTTTTAAAGATTTGCTTATTGTTTTTTTATGTGTATGTGTGTGCACTTCAGTGTGATATGTGTACCAGGTATGCGCAGGTACTGAGGAGGCCAGTAGAGGGTGTCGGAGTACTGGGAACCCAAACCAGAGTCTCTGGCAGAACAGTAGGGACAGTAAGATCACTTTGGAGTCATGTCTCCAGCCCCAAGTGCCACTGTTCAATACCAGCACAACTAATGACAGTGGAATGAAGAAAAACACACTTTATATGACATTGGAAACCCAAGAGGCAGGTCTACTCAATCTTTTTTTAATAAATCATCTGTTTGAGGGAAGAAGGATACAGTGGAAAGAGCATATTTTACCCTGTCTTCCAAATATTATGGAGTCTGGGGTAGAGCATAACTGTGCTAGTAAGATTCAGAAGGCATTTCATTCATTTGCATGTGACTCAAGCCAGAGACCTGCCAGAAGAATATAGATATGAATCAAAAGCTGTTCTGATTCATTGTTCCCCTTATAGAAGTAATTATCTATGCCCATGAGACTTTCCCAAAGGGACGGCATGATATTTAAAACACAAGAATTTATAGTCCTCGCACATATTTGCATCTTTTTCAAAGTTGATAATATTTTGAAAAGAATCATATGGAATCTATGGGGTGCCCTTAGGCCTGCAGGATTCCAATTTGCCAAATATTTCACACTGTAGAACTTCAGCTGGATTGGCAGCTTTAGGCTGGATCAAAGGGTGCAGAAAGTTAACTTCTTGAGGTGGTAGCCTTTGCAAGTACAGACGACAGCTCTTACAGCCCATGTTTTCTGTGGGATGTTTTCTCAAGTGTGTTTTGTTGCTTCCCAAGTGTCAGAGAGAATGAGAAATAATTTAGGATGATTGATGGCTCATCATCAAATGGAAGTGGCTCATGCCTTCCCTACCTGGCAAGCACAGCTTAGTTTGGTTGCCCCCTTTCTGTGACACATGGAAGTCAACTTTTCTAAGGTTTCAGCAGAAGCTGTTGAGTGGCTTCTTTAACCTCAGCTGACTACCAGAAAGGACACTAGAGGGGCCCATGATAGGACCGAGAGGCTGTTAAGATCTCCAACCCCTTGCACAGTTGAAGACTGAGAGGAAAACAGTTGGATTATTGGATTAAAAAAAAAAGAAAATGTCAATTTATCAACTTTGTGCATGGGTGTGAAGGCATGCATGTTGTGAGTGTGTGTTCAGAGGATCACTCTTGGAACTGGATTTCTCCTGCTGCTTTGTGGGGTCTAGAGATCAAATTCAAGTCATCAGGCCTTCTAACCTTCTTTAGCTCTTGAGCCATCCCAGTTTACTTTTTTTTTTAAGAAATTGGAGATTTAGCTAGGCTCAAGTGAACCCAATTTCTTCCACCCTGCTCAGAAAAATGCTTTAGGTTCATCGTCAGTCTCTGATATTTTAAGAAGTTCAGTACTAAGCTATCCATCCACTCTTCCAGAAGAATGACCCAAACCTGGAAGAGCTCCTCAGGCTACGCTTGCTGTTTCTCCAGCTTTGAGGTACACACACTCTTGAAAGTCTTTGTTAAGTAGCAGAGAATTTGGTAAATGAGTTGGAGCTAGGCTTACCCCCCCCCCCAAACCAGCTCCCTGGGGAGGTACCTGCAGCCTGGGCTTAGGAGGTCCAGGGTCTAACCAGCTCCCTAGGGAGGTACCTGCAGCCTGGGCTTAGGAGATCCAGGGTCTAACCAGCAACCTAGGGAGGTGCCTGCGGCCTGGGCTTAGGAGGTCCAGGGTCTAACCAGCTCCCTAGGGAGGTGCCTGCAGCCTGGGCTTAGGAGATCCAGGGTCTAACCAGCAAACTAGGGAGGTGCCTGCAGCCTGGGCTTAGGAGGTTCAGGGTCTAAACAGCAACCTAGGGAGGTGCCTGCAGCCTGGGCTTAGGAGGTCCAGGGTCTAACCAGCAACCTAGGGAGGTGCCTGCAGCCTGGGCTTAGGAGATCCAGGGTCTAACCAGCAACCTAGGGAGGTGCCTGCAGCCTGGGCTTAGGAGGTCCAGGGTCTAACCAGCAACCTAGGGAGGTGCCTGCAGCCTGGGCTTAGGAGATCCAGGGTCTAACCAGCAACCTAGGGAGGTGCCTGCAGCCTGGGCTTAGGAGGTCCAGGGTCTAACCAGCAACCTAGGGAGGTGCCTGCAGCCTGGGCTTAGGAGATCCAGGGTCTAACCAGCAACCTAGGGAGGTGCCTGCAGCCTGGGCTTAGGAGGTCCAGGGTCTAACCAGCAACCTAGGGAGGTGCCTGCAGCCTGGGCTTAGGAGATCCAGGGTCTAACCAGCAACCTAGGGAGGTGCCTGCAGCCTGGGCTTAGGAGGTCCAGGGTCTAACCAGCAACCTAGGGAGGTGCCTGCAGCCTGGGCTTAGGAGATCCAGGGTCTAACCAGCAACCTAGGGAGGTGCCTGCAGCCTGGGCTTAGGAGGTCCAGGGTCTAACCAGCAACCTAGGGAGGTGCCTGCAGCCTGGGCTTAGGAGGTCCAGGGTCTAACCAGCAACCTAGGGAGGTGCCTGCAGTCTGGGCTTAGGAGGTCCAGGGTCTAACCAGCAACCTAGGGAGGTGCCTGCAGCCTGGACTTAGGAGGTCCAGGGTCTAACCAGCAACCTAGGGTGGTGCCTGCAGTCTGGGCTTAGGAGGTCCAGGGTCTAACCAGCAACATAGGGAGGTGCCTGCAACCTGGGCTTAGGAGGTCTAGGGTCTAACCAGCAACCTAGGGAGGTGCCTGCAGTCTGGGCTTAGGAGGTTCAGAGTCTAAACAGCAACCTAGGTAGGTGACTGCAGCCTGGGCTTAGGAGGTCCAGGGTCTAACCAGCTCCCTGCAGAGGTGCCTGTAGACTGAGGTTAGGAGGTCCAGGGTCTAGCTACAGCCCTAGCCCTAGACTGATAATGCCACTCAGGGTCCCTCAACTATGAACACAGGAGGAAATTAGATGTTGGGGAATGGTAGAATAAACCAGACATTCTGGAAAAAAAAGTCCTTCAAAATCCATTTAGAACCAAAAGACCTCTTCATTTAGCAGAGGAGGCCAAGGATTACCCAGGATCCCCCCTGTAGTCTGATTCAGCTCCATGTTTAAAGGGTGAAAGTTATTGAAAGCTCAGACTCAAATTTCTCAAACAGAAATCCATTCTTGTGTTAAAATGGATATTTCTAAACTCCTTGGGGTGGTCCATGTAGTACAGGGCCATCCATTTATGGAGTCCATCAGGGTACTTTCCACATAGTACAGGGCCATCCATTTGTGGAGTCCATGAGGGTACTGTCCATGTAGTACAGGGCCATCCATTTATGGAGTCCATGAGGGTACTGTCCACGTAGTACAGGGCCATCCATTTATGGACTCCATGAGGGTAGTGTCCACATAGTACAGGGCCATCCTTTTATGGAGTCCATGAGGGTAGTGTCCACATAGTACAGGGCCATCCATTTATGGAGTCCATGAGGGCACTGTCCACATAGTACAGGGCCATCCATTTATGGAATCCATGAGGGTAGTGTCCACATAGTACAGAGCCATCCATTTATGGAGTCTATGAGAGTACTGTCCACATAGTACAGGGCCATCCATTTATGGAGTCCATGAGGGTACTGTCCACATAGTACAGGGCCATCCATTTATGGAGTCCATGAGGGTACTGTCCACATAGTACAGGGCCATCCATTTATGGAGTCCATGAGGGTACTGTCCACATAGTACAGGGCCATCCATTTATGGAGTCCATGAGGGTACTGTCCACATAGTACAGGGCCATCCATTTATGGAGTCCATGAGGGTACTGTCCACATAGTACAGGGCCATCCATTTATGGAGTCCATGAGGGTACTGTCCACATAGTACAGGGCCATCCATTTATGGAGTCCATGAGGGTACTGTCCACATAGTACAGGGCCATCCATTTATGGAGTCCATGAGGGTACTGTCCACATAGTACAGGGCCATCCATTTATGGAGTCCATGAGGGTAGTGTCCACATAGTACAGGGCCATCCATTTATGGAGTCCATGAGGGTACTGTCCACATAGTACAGGGCCATCCATTTATGGAGTCCATGAGGGTAGTGTCCACATAGTACAGGGCAATCCATTTATGGAGTCCATGAGGGTAGTGTCCACATAGTACAGGGCCATCCAATTATGGAGTCCATGAGGGTAGTGTCCACATAGTACAGGGCCATCCATTTATGGAGTCCCTGAGGACACCATCCATGCCTCATCCGGAGTCTGTCCTATCCATTCCCCACTGCTGCATGTGTTGGCTTGGGGAGCTTTTCCTTTGTCAAATGAAAATTTCCTGGCCTGGGAGTTTACCCTGATGTCTGCTGCTGCTGGAACTAGACACATGACTAAGCCAGGCTGGGGCATGATCCGTAAGCAGACTTCATGGTCCAGCACTGTGTGTGTGTGGGGGGGGGTGTCAGTCACATGTAAGCAGACTTCGTGGTCCAGCACTGTGTGTGTGTGTGGGGGGGGGTGTCAGTCACATGTAAGCAGACTTCGTGGTCCAGCACTGTGTGTGTGTGTGGGTGGGGGTGTCAGTCACATGTAAGCAGACTTCGTGGTCCAGCACTGTGTGTGTGTGGGGGGGGGAGTGTCAGTCACATGTAAGCAGACTTCGTGGTCCAGCACTGTGTGTGTGTGTGTTGGGTGGGGGTGTCAGTCACATGTAAGCAGACTTCGTGGTCCAGCACTGTGTGTGTTGGGTGGGGGTGGTGTCAGTCAATTGCTTGCTCGTTCCTCACCTGCCATAGCCTGCTTCCATTCTTATTCCCTGGACACCAGCTTTCAAGAAAATTGCTTAGTACACTACTCCTCACTTCAGGCTCCACTTCTAGGCCACTGACCTGACATAGATGGTGAGGATAGGACCCTTCTGTATCAAAGTCAAGACGGGCTGTGTATTTCTAAGAAGTATCTTTAGTCTCCAAAGAAAGGAAGACAACAAGAAAGGGGAGGGCAGAGTGGGCAGAAGACAGGAGCAAGGAAGGGGGAGGGAGGAAGAGAAAGACAGAGGGAAGAAGACAGGGGACGAAGAAGAGAAGGAGTGAGAGGGAGGAAGGAAGGGAAGGTGGGGGTAGGTAAGGAGGGAGGAAGAGCGGGAGAAAAGGAGGAAGAGAGAAGGAGGGAAGGAGGAAAAGAGGGAGAAGGAGGGAGGGAAGCAGATGCTGAAATAGATCACCATATCTAAAAGGCAAGAAGCAAACCTGCGCTTTAGTGGTAGTATGCACTACTTAGTCATTCTCTGTGGTTTGGGGCAGAATAATTTGCTCATGCTTAGCAGAAGGAATTATGAGTGTTGACTTTTTGCTTAAGTAAGATAAACTGGGATAGCTCCTGCTAGGAGGGGAAAACTAATGCTCCAAAGTTTTCAGCCCCAGCACAATCATACCTGCTCAGCAACAGTCCTGGGGTATCAGATCCAAACCACACTGTCACCTCGGCAGGACAGACACCAGCTTCTCCAGGTCGAGATAGATCAGTGTCCACTCACTCTCCAGAGATGCGGCGACCCGTGAGGATGATGTCACTTTATCTTGTGTTTGAATGAGTGGTAGAGTTATAAATAAAATATTGTTCACATATATATATATATATATATGCATAATTAGGGGGTCATAATTAGGTGCCCATTCCTGTTTAAGAACACATTTACATAATTGTCAAGGCTGCAATGAAAATAATTGTTTCCCAGGATTGCTTCTTTTAAGGCTGATAGTGCCTTACTTAGTAAAGACTCCTCTAAGTGGTTGTTTAGCAAATATTCTAAACTCTGATTGTGGAATCACTGTACACAGGCTTGAATTTTACTTTTCAGAAGTGTAGCAAGCAAAACGCAATTAGGTCATCAATAAAAGCTTTACCCATGCAGGGAATTTGGAAAAATAAAATTGTGTGTGTGTGTGTGTGTGTGTGCGTGTGTGTGCATTCATGTATAGGATATATACATATACATGTATATATAATTAGACACATATTTGGACAGCACTTGCAGTAGATTTCTGCTTTTAAAACCTAGAGCATGGGGCTGGATAGATGGCTCAGTG
Organism: Rhizomys pruinosus; assembly: GCA_009823505.1. Lineage (NCBI taxonomy): Eukaryota > Metazoa > Chordata > Mammalia > Rodentia > Spalacidae > Rhizomys > Rhizomys pruinosus. The sequence goes on along the minus strand of VZQC01001737.1, from coordinate 2,107,829 downwards.
GTCAAGAGCACTTGCTACTCTTGCAGAGGACCCAGGTTTAGTTCTAAGCACCTACATGGCAGCTTACAACCATCTGTAAATACAGTTCCAGAGCATCCAAATGCCCTCTCCTGGCTTCCATGGGCATGACACACATGTAATATACACATATGTAATATACAAACATATATGCAAGCAAAACACTCATACACATAAGATAAAAATTAATAAATCTATAATCTTGAGCTCTTTGAGTATTTAATTTCTTTCTTTCTTTCTTTCTTTCTTTCTTTCTTTCTTTCTTTCTTTCTTTCTTTCTTTCTTTCTTTCTTTCAACAGAGTCTTACTCATTATGTAGCCCTAGGTGGCCTGGAACCCACTATGCGGACCAGGCTGTCTTCAAATATGCAGAGATCCACGTGCCTCTGCCTCCTGAATGCTGGCACAAATCACATTTCTTATTAATGAACCAACTGGAATGCAGAACCTGGGAAGAAACTGATATGGTTCTGAGGAAGGTGTGTTAGAGACTTGCCTAACAAGTTAGTCTTCTGTCTTGGGACTGAGACCTTCTGGATGCTTGGCTCTGGGCAGAATGGAACCTTCTCGATGTCTTCCTCTGGGTAGCATTGAACCTTTCCTCAAATTCTTAGGTTCTTTTTTGCTCACATATCACAGCCTCAGAAGGCTCCACCCCGGAAGCCCATCCAGAAAAACATGCCCCCCATGACACATGTGCACCACGCCTCGCCCAGCTTCTGTCCTTTTCCATAGCATTCAGCTTCTATGCAAATTTAATGAAAATGTTGAATTATGCTTCAAAAAATCATTCTAGAATGTTAAGTCCCATGAGGCAGGGATTGTTGTCCAAAACAAACAACAAAAATACCTAAAGTGGAAGACAATAGTGAGATGGAATTTATTAGAGGGTGTGGTGTGAAGTTATCAAGCTTCCTCTTAGAGGGCAGACTTGCTCAGCGTGTGTGGCCCTGAGTTCAGATCTCAGCACTGTGAGAGAGAAAAGAAGGAATTTATTGGTCCCTGCAAAGTCAGCAATCTTTGGGTGGCTGCACCCGGGGGCCACGTGTCATGAGGATGTGCCATCTCCCTCTTTTCTTACTTATTCCAAGACAATGGTTGCTATGCAGTGACAGTGTTTCCTGCCTTGCAGCAAAGCCAAGTCGTCTTTTCACTGAGGCCTTCTTCAGCCTTCTTTCCACATGCTGGGGAGTGCTCCACCACTGAGCTGTCTAACCCTAGTGCTGCTTGGGACTTGGATGCTCGTCCTCCCGCATGGTGTATGACTTATGAATGCCTTCCCTTCTCAACCAAAACACACAATTACAGGACTGAAGGAATCAGCATCACTTACAATAGGAGCTGTTTTCTAGGCCACAGGTCAGGTGAAAAGTCTTTCCAGTCATTGTTAAGAATCTGTTCCCCATTCTGCAGCTGCTAAGCCATAGGCTCTCAGGGCATTTCGCTTCATCTTCTGAATGCATTAAAAAATGGTTCCTAATATTAAGTAAAGCAGACCCTGTTCTTTTTTCTGCCTGCCCTCTATCACTGACTATCCAAATGCGTCCTCTGCTTAAAACATCACTCAAGCCTCGGGTAGACAGTTATGTCTCCCCTTGGTCTCCTTTGACTAGAATGAATATTCCCAAGCTCTTTTACCTTCTCTCCAAGGTCTTCTTTCTAAACCTTCTATCATTTTTTGTGAGTCTCACCTGAACTACCTACAGTCTTCCTCCATAAAGAAAACACAGGGCCTAACAGCCTCACCCAGAGCACAGCTATATCTCTTCACAGAGCAGGCTGAGTTCCTTTGTTCCAAGAATTTTTCTTTTGTACTGGAGAAAGCCTCCTTTCTAAACTGACAGGTGGGTTTTGCTATTGCTTAACTGGTATTCCCTAGTTTTACAGCTATTTGGAAACTTACCAAATGCCATCATCAGACCCCTGCACAGATGTACCAAATATAATGAAGCAATTATTTAAAAGAACATAAAACTAATTGTTTAAAAAAATTTTAAGAACCTCTCCAAGTTGATCCAGCTGTTAACCATGACCTCTTTTCAGCAGGAAGTTTACAGGGGAGGAAGAATATAGTATCTGCAGGTGTGAACACCCCTTGACGTGGTTAGCCTGTGGGTTTCACTGTGTAATCCAGCCTTGTTCAGGCTTTGATTTTGTCTTTTAAAAAATCATTATAAATAACCAGAACTTCTGTAAAATGTGGATGAAACTACTATTCAAAATTATACCAGTGAAGTATTATAAAATTGTACAGTGGGAAAAAAAATCCCAAAGGACACAGATTCACCTGTCATTTTATAATTAATGTGAGGATGATATTTTCAATGTAACAGATATGACATAGTGTCAAACTGTTTCCTTGTATAAAGATATCATTTAAGTGCTAGCACAGTCCAGAATGGACATATAATACCATCGTGTTTTTTGATAGCCCGACATACTATATTGTCTGATTATACACACACACATTCTGCAATGTACTGCTTCACCATCCAACCATACGTCTTTAATGAAACTTTGAACCTTTGTGCAATATCAATCTGCCAAAGAAAGTAGTCCCTCTGCAGGCGATATAAGCAAACTCAGGTGCCCCCCTTTTAAACTTACAGCTTCCTCTCCTGTAATCAATCTAGTTGCTACGATTACTATGTGACAGCTGTTAAATGGAGAGATGTTTCATTTTCCCAAGGTGTTATTATATACTTATTTTATGCTCATTTGTTTTCACTCATCTAACTGCTTCATTGGAGTGAAATCTCTTAGATGACTGTCTTGGGTTGTGAGAATTCCACATCGCATTCCTGAATAAGCCTTCCCTGACCTGGAAAAGCATTTTACAGCCCTATAAAAACAAATCCCTTTGCTGTGTCTGCTCTTCTACTCATGATTGGCTCCACACTTCCCAAGAAGTTATTCCAATACTAGGAGCTAGCCTATGACAAAAGGGTTCTCTGCTCGACCCAGGGTTGGGGATCCATGCATTCTAGTCCCCATTCTGAGGGCTACTAGCCCCTTATGAATAATGAAGGCATTGAACAGCCTGAGAATTAAGAAAAACCTGCACAAGCCAGTGTTCCCCACATTTTTTGACTTGTGCCTGATATGTTTTCCCTCCCAGGCAGCTCCCATTAACAATCCTCGCCAATCACTCTGCAATGCTGTCAAGTGTAGGTTTGCAAAAACTTTTCATCTAGGAACACCTTCTTTCTCTGTGAGGCAGAGACTGCTAAGTCAAAGAACAAAGCTCAGAGGTGTTTGTTGGCTGACTGTTGGCCAGGAAATTGTGTGCAGTTAAGTGCTGAGAGAAAAGATTCACTTGAGCGTGGAAGTGGGAAGAGCAGGGGCCATGTTAATTCCTGGAATACGCCTTAAGTGTCTGTGTTCTTCTGGACACTTCTCTTCTGTCCTCTATGGACATCCATTTATTCAACCAATATTTATGGAGTTGCTGCTATTCTAGGTGGTGGGCATCAGCCCAGAGAAATGCAGACACTTGGGTTATCACACTGGAGGTAAGCATCTGTATCTTCATTTTATAGTTGGGAAGACACTGAAACCTAGTGACATTACCAAAAGTTCCCCCCAAGATCACAGCATCATTGAAAGGTATTTGGAAACATAGAGAGACCTCCACATGAGGCTCAGGCTCTAGTCCAGACCCCTGCTAGCTGCAGGAAGTTTGACCATTTGACACCAGCAATCCATAGGAAATGACATCAGGGAATTCAACTTCTAAACTCAGACAGCTCACCGAGACCTCTTGACCTGAAGCTTCTTGATTACCTGTTACCGCACCTCCAACAACTACCTATAACAAAAGGACTCAAACCTGAAGGCACATTTCTGCGAGCAAATAACACTCCTCTTTTCTAAGACCATGTTAATCAGCAATCTCAGTCAACACTTTCATCCTGGGTGCCTGACCTAACTTTACCTGGAAACTTAATCTATCTATTTACAAATCGCTGCTCCTCAACCCCATCTTTAAGTTCCCATGGCCTCTTATTTTGGCCCCCCTGGCCAGGAACACGCTGCGGACCCAGATTCTCAAGTCTGTGCTCATGTTTTCATGGAGATCCAGAAGAGGAATGAATTTAGGTCTGAATCCCCGCTGTTTTTATGTTCTAAAGTGCACACCTGTTGCTCTTCCTCTACTGTACATACTTCCACTTCCTTGTAGGAGACAAAACTGCTTCTCACATAAGGTTGTGAAATGTATTCAGGCAACATGGGTTCCATTTTATCCCCAGGTCTCTCATGGCTGAAGTTCCTTTGGATTCTGTTGAGACAGTTGTCTCTGTGCTCCTGTACAGTGCTCTCCACGAAGATCTCATTCTCAGTCTTGGCTTTACCTCCTTCTTGATTGGCATCTTCTTCGGAACTTCCCGCTTGTATTTCCAACAGCCTGCCTGGCTGTTTCTTGCTGCATCTCCATTCTTCCTGTCTAAACCTGGTCCCTTCTCAGCAACCCTCAGACTTAGACCTGCTCCCTCAGCCACACCTTAGACGTTACCTTAGGCACCATAGGATGCTCCAAGACTGCACACACTCTGGTCATGTGGTTTCAATCATGATTCACCTATGTTTTCAACATTTGTTCCCTTCGTGGATGATAAGCATGGTAGGGATACCTAGAATGTCTTATTTTTACTTATTTTTATTTTATGTATATGACTTGTTTGCATGTATTTGTGCCCATGTCATGCAATACCCAAAGACACCAGAAGAGGGCATAATATTCCCTGAACTGGAGTTAAGAATGGCTGTTAGCTGCCATGTGGGTGCTGGGACCAAACCCGAGTTCTCTGCAAGAGCAGATGGTGCTCTCCAGCATGTCTTACCGGCCTCTCCATTCCCAATGCTGAAGGAAGTGCCCCATGGTGACTATTGAGTGGTTAATAATGATGTGAATGAACATGGAAATAAGCCAATAGGAAAGAAAAAGACAGGAAGTGGACAGGAAGTGGAAATAAAAGCAAAAGCGATTTCCTTAATGAGAGTTAAGAGATTCATTAGTGTTCTCTTGGCCTCTTGGTCTACATTGTGTGAGCCTTCCGTGTAGAGGTTGCATTGTAGATGTGCATCTTAAGCTTGGGAGATTCACAGACAATGTCTGTGACCAGTTGTACTCACTAGTAGTCTCCATCTAGTGCAATAGAAGGATAGGTTGACGAGAATTCAGTGGATGAACTTGCACTGAGGAATGGCTGGGGACACTAATTTGGCACAATAGGCCTTAACACAAATGACAGAATGTATGAATCCCAATGGGGGGCTGTGGGGGATGCTGGTGAAGAAGGGGGTACAAAAGTGATCAATGTTGATTGAGATTTATATATGAAATACAGAAAATTTCAATAAAAATTCTTTTAAGAAAAAAAAAAAGTGAGCTGGGCATGGTGGTGCATGCCTTTAATCCTAGCACTTGAGAGGCAGAAGCAAGCGGATCTTTGTGAGTTCAAGGCCAGCCTGCTCTACAGAGTGAGTTCCAGGACAGCTGGGGCTATAGGGAGACCCTGTCTCAAAAAAAAAAAAATGTGAAAGTGATTCTCATGAGCATCTGTGATTTACTGAGGATACTCATAGTTTTGAGAAACTCATAACCTCAACTAAAAGCAGAGAAAGAGATTAGGAGCATTTTCTCACTGAAGCATGTGTACAGCAATGTTTGGTCCAGAAAAACAAAGAGTGATGAGGGAATGTGACACCTAAATGGTTCAGAACTACAAATATGGGGGCTGGAGAGATGGCTCAGCAGTTAAGAGTCCCAACTGCTCTGGCAGAGGACCCAAGTTTAATTCCCAGCACCCACATGGCAGTTAAGAACCAACTGTCTTTAACTCCAGTTCCAGAGGAATCCGACGCCCTCTTCTGACCTCCTCAGCATTGCACGACATGGTTGCACCAACTTACATGCAGACAGTACATTCATACATATAAAAATAATAATAAATTTTTAAAAACCTACAAATATTAAGCTCAGGACTCTTCTGAATTTATTTATCCATAATTTTTGGTATTTAGTTAAAAGTACAGATTATACCCTTAAGCATTTCTAATGATTTAAGTGTTCTCTTAGTTAACATGAAGACCAGGAACATCTAAGATGGCAGTCAGAGGATTCCCTAATGTCCCAAGTGTTGTGAAGTTACTTTGTGTCCACTGTTCCCATAAGTCCTTCAGTTGACTAGCTTCTTTTAAAAAGAGATCAGAACTGTGCTGTTCATGACCTCTGGGCAGCTCTCTCTCTGGATCTTGAGCCTCCTCTTGAGCTACATTATTGTCCCAAGGAATGCTCTTTTTTCTTATACTAAGACAACAAGAAGACCGCAAATCAAATTTCCCAAGTTTTTACACATACATTATTAAGGGAATCATAAGCCTTCTGGTCATTAAGATGTTATCTGTGTTCTTACAATTCATTCAATATACAAACAAGGGAGAGTCCACGCTCTCTGCGAGCTGTTGACACTTGCCTTCCTGAAAATGAATGAGAACCAATTATCCTATTTGCATTTTAAACATCAGAGCTTTAGTTTTAAATGACAAACTGCCCTACCACACAAGATAGGACACAGTGGCCAAGTGACTTGAATGAGGGCTGGGATCTTCCCACTAAAAGGAAAGGGATTATCAATATAAATGGATGATGGGTTCATAAATAATGAACAAACACATACTGGTATTCCCTAGAAGTCAAGTTCACAAACTGTTCCTCGCTTCATGTTCCCAGCCACCCCTGTAACATTTTATCCTTTTCATCACTAAGAACATTAAATAGAATAAAAATGCACCTAAGACCAAGACCATCCAAATAAGAAGGCCAGAAATGAAAGGCAGGCAGGCTGTCAGCCTTTGGAATCTGCTGTGAACCAAACCTGTGCTAACCTGACTCTAAGGTCTAGCTCTGCTGACCGACCAGCACCTCGGCAACAAGCTCCGTAAACCTCCCTTTTCTAAACTGTAGAAGTGACAGTACCTACCATACAGGGTTATTGTAAGGATTAAGTGAATTTTCCAGATAGTGGAGCACCTGTCATGGTGTAAAACCTCCTGTGCGGAACTGTTATCCATCAGGATGCCATGTAGACATATTGCATGTCTGTTCTGTCATTGGACGCTACCAGGCAATGTCACAGAAGGAAACAAATGGCACTCTCACATGGGTGATCGAGGTGAACTTCATGAACAGACCATTCATGAAAACTCACAGGGAAAAAGAAAGCACCCTAAAACCAGATGATAATTGAGGAGACTTTAGGACCTGGGTAGCACAGGAAGTACTTTCCAGAACCTGCTATTTCAGAGGACTGCCTAACAAATGCTGTTGTCTTTGGGTTGCAAAACCATCACAGTTGATGTGTGGGGTGGCAGGGAAGGACCTAGATCTAGAAAGATTCTGCTCGATGGCCTTCACAGTCTTCTTATGTCTGGTACCTGACCTCTCTCATCGCTTGCGGTACAGATCTGTGTGTGGTAGAATAGATCACAGTCTGTCTAATTCTGTGGAGAAAAGTACTGTGGGTATAATTTCAAATCAGGTCTGGTGGGGAATTTCCTAAGAATGGATCATTCCTACATTCTAGGTGAACAGATCATTTTTTAGTATGCTATGGGTAAAAGCTGAATTGTAAATTTATTTATTTATTTTTATTTATAGAACTTGACATGCAGCTTACCCTGTAGTAGATACTATTATAAATTGTTATTAATTTAATCCTAATAAGAACTCTATGGGCCATAAAATTTTGAAATATTTATTAGTTATTTGTTTGTTTGTTTATTCTGAGTGTGTTGGATGGAGGAGGCCAGAGGACTACTTGCTGGAGTCTGTTCTCTCCTTCCATGACATAGGCTCTAGGGATTGAACTCAGGTCATCAAGTTTGGACAACAGCTGTTATCTGCTGAGCCATCTCTCTAGCCCTGGGACAGATATTTCAAAACCAAAGGAAAACAAAACCTTGTTTTACAAATGAAGTAATTTTATAGAGAAACTAAGCTCAAGGTCATACAGGAAAATTTACCAGAGCCTGGATTTGAACCCAGGCCAACTGCAGAGTGAAAGTGTAGCAGGATGTAGTCCAAAGCTTGCCAGGTGCTTTGCGTTGATGGAACACAGTTTCTTTAAAACACATACCTCCTCTGCTGGAAAATCATTTGTGAGAAGAGCTTTTAAAATGGGCTGGAAGGATTCTACTTGGATTCAAGTTTGAACAAAAAGACTGAAAAAAAAAATTGTTGAAACAACCAGGAAAGGTTAAACATATTATCAGATGATACAAAGGAATTCTTGCATATTTCAGTGGTATAGTGTTTAAAACTCCTTATCTGTTAGAGATCTATTGAAGTTTTATGGGTAATAGAATGAAATGTCTTTGATTTGAAGAATGGGAAGATGGATTAGACAAGAATGGTAAAAATAATGATCATTGTTTCTTAATACTATGTTCTGGAGATTGTGGCATTTTGTCTTTGTATATACTTACAATCATTGATAACTAAAAAGATTTAACCCAGACGTGATGGTGCATGCCTTTAATCCAAGGAGCCAGAGGCAGGTGGACCTCTGTAAGATTGATCGAGGCCAGCCTGGTCTACAGAGAAAGTTCTGGGGCTACAGAGAGACCTGGTCTAAAAAAATACTATTGATCCTGGTAAATTATTTTCAGAAGATAAGAAAGTAAAATTTAAGCTAATGCAGTAATATTATTGGTAGTATTTATACTAATACATAACCCACGAGACACGGAAACATACAGCTTTAGATAATGCAGGTCTTTCTTTCTAGTGTAGTGAGCTGCAGTTGGCCAGTGTTCACTTGCATCCATGTCTTTCATGAAGTACTCTTTCCTACATGACTGAATGACACACATTTCAGGGTAGCTCTTGTGGGAGCCTCTAGGTAATAGTGGTCTGATAACCTCTATGTCTTTTTTTATGAGATATTAGTAAAACAATTACATAACTTTGTCAAGGTTAAACTTTAGGCATTGAACATATTATATAATATATCTATATATATAATATATATTTTTATTTTTTTTTTTGTCTTTTTGAGACAGGGTTTCCCTGTAGCCCCAGCTGTCCTGTAACTCACTGTGTATACCAGGCTGGACTTGAACTCACAAAGATCTGCCTGCCTCTGCCTCCCAAGTGCTAGGATTAAAGGTGTGCGCCACCACACCGGCAACCCTATATATCTTAATGGCTTATCCACTTCAATATGATCTCCAAGACGCCACATCACCAATTATAGAAGAACTTCTACATTTTCATGACCATACACTTATAATTGTTTTTCTCATCAGTTTTTTAGTTCTTTATGTAACCTTAGCTATGCTGAGCACAAAACTTACACATATAAGCACTATGGATGCTCAGGAAGTAGAGACCATTTGAACTATTTTACCTGCTGCAATTCTAGCTCTTATTACTCTTCTTTCCCTTCGAATCCTATACATGATAGAGGAAATTTATAACCCAGCATTAACAGTTAAGACCATGGGTCACCAATGATACCGAAGGTGTGAGTACCCAGATTATAAAGATCTTAGTTTTGACTCTTACATAATTCCAACAACCGAGCTAAAACCAGGAGAACTTAGTGTGCCACCAGCCTGGTCCCCCATCAGCCTGGTCCCCCACCAGCCTGGTCCCCCATGGATTCCTATTCATGGCTCTCACCTGCTTCACAGGCCTGATGATTACGGCCACTGAAAATTAAACATCTGAAGCCCTATTTCCTCTTGGATCCTAAGGAGCCAAACACTGTTCCACATGTTCATTCCCCTGCACACACTGGAGTCTTTGCTTAAAATTTTCTCCCAAGCCTACCCCACTCTCATCTCTACAAATCGCCCCGTCCATCCACAGATAGCATCATCACCGCTCACTCCTTCCATTAGCCTTCCAGATGGACCCCCTCTCTGGATTGGCTTGTTCATCTTATTCACTGCTTTGCATCATTGGGAGTGAGCACTGGGTATTATTAATCTTTGTATTCTCTTTTGCTTAGTTCCTGGTTATATAGGAGCTAAATAAGTGGATGAATGAAGTAATTAAGGAGTTGATTTAAGCTGTAGCTATCGGTTAAATTCTTTCAGTCAGAATGACCAACGTCCCCTTCTTCCATTGTCACATGTCTGCCTTATTATTTCCTTATCTCTGTGCTGTGTGAACTGATTGGAGGTGGGAGAGTAGGTGTTTTCCTAATGGGACCATGGTGGGAATCCTATAAAAGCACCAGGAACGCAAAGGCACGAACATGCTAGGTAATGACACAGGTTTCTATTCCTGTTAAACATAAGAGATCCAAACAAAATGGAGCTAAATGTGCCTCAGACCAGCCCAATTCTACCTTTTTTCATTTTTGTCTAAGGATACAGAGATATAGGGAAGTGAATTCACAGGCCCAAATTTATGTCCGTGCCAAACTACAGAATATCGATTTTTATTCTGCATTTTTCATCTAGACAAATTAAAAACCTTTGCCTTCCTTTTAAGTCCTGAAGCTTACACAAGTTTGGAGATAATTTCTCAAAATATTTTATTTATTACTTATTTTATTTTATGTGTGTGAGTATATTGCCTGCATGCATATATGTGCACTCACGCCATGCAATGTGTGCAGAGGTCAGAAGAGGACATCAGTTTCCCCTGGAACTGGAGTTACAGATGGTTGTTAGCTGCCACATGGGTGCTGGGAATCAAACCTAGGTCCTCTGAAAGAACAGGCAATATTCTTAAATGATGAGCCATCTTTCCAGCCCCTGAGGATAACTTTTAAGACAAAAAATAATAAAATTATACACACAAGGTGAATGAATATATTCTTAGAATGAGAAAACAGTCGTGACGTGAAACAATATTTTAAAATGCTGAAAAATAACACAAATATCCCAAAGTAGCAATATGCGTATAAATTCCCCGATCCTTTTTCAGTGGTTTGAGAGTATTGAATCATTGATCTTAAAAGAATCCTCTCGGGGCTGGAGAGATGGCCTAGCAGTTAAGAGCGCTGACTGCTCTTGCAGAGGACCCGGGTTCGATCCCCAGCACCCACATGGCAGATGAGAACCGTCTGTAACTCCAATTTCGGGAGAACTCCAGTTCCAGGGGAATCTGAGACTCTCTTCTGACCTCCTCGGCATTGCACGACACGGGTGCACAGACCGACATGCAGACAGTACATTCATACACATATAAAAATAAATAAAGTTAAAAAAATTTTAAAAAAAGAATCCTCTCTAAGATTATACTAAGAATTATTGAATTAAATACAAATTTTTATGCTAATGATAAAAATGACTAATTTGTTTCATTTGTGAAAGTCATAACATAAGGTTTCTGGCAGGTATATACAAGCAGAGCACAGTCCAGCCACTTAAAATACTCCATACACGGCCAAGTATGCAAAGAGCGTGTGTAATACCCATGCATTCAACAGACTTTCATGGTGGCCCTACTGGGTGCCAGTGGCTGCTGGATATGTAAGAACAACCATGTATACCTTATGCTTGAGATATTTCCTCTGCTGGAGAATGTGGGCATCTAGAAAGCCAGGCCCCTGAGTTGTGATTGCCATAGGAAGGACAAAGGGACCATGGACACTGTAAGCCATGGACAAAGGGACCATGGACGCTGTAAGCCATGGACAAAGGGACCATGGACGCTGTAAGCCATGGACAAAGGGACCATGGACGCTGTTAGCCATGGACAAAGGGACCATGGACGCTGTAAGCCATGGACAAAGGGACCGTGGACGCTGTAAGCCATAGACCACCAGTTGTTCATCCAGAAGTCTGTGTGAGGCAGTGATTGACAGGATAAGGAGGGAGCATTGCTCTTCTCCCTAAAGACAAGGACAGGGCATGTTGGGGAGCAGAGGGAAGGAGCAGGATTCTCTCCTGGATAAACGAGAGTGGGACCATCGTTTGCTAAGATAAGAACAGGGTAGGAGTCCCACCAATATCCCCCCACATGCTTTGTTCACATATAAAATATGTATGCAAGGCTGGAGAGATGGCTCGGGGTTAAGAGTCCTGGCTGCACCCATATGGTGGCTAACAATCCTCCATGACCCCAGTTCCAGGGGATCTGATGCCCTCTTCTGACCCCCATGGGTACTGCACAACACGAGTCACATGCATACAGACAATACACTCAGACACATAAAATAAAATAAAAATAAAGAATTAAAACATATGTCTATATTCTCTTTCATTTTAAAAGTATGTCTAAAAGGAAAAAAGTAAAGAATAACATCACTGGGGGCTGGAAGGATGGCTCAGTGGTTAGGAGTGCTTGCTGCTCTTGCAGAAGACCCAAGTTCAGTTCCTAACACCCATGTTAGGCAGCTCACAACTGTCTGTAACCCCAGCTCCAGAGGATCCAACACCCTCTTCTGGATTCCTGGGGTACTCACCCACACATGTGCACACACACACACACACACACACACACATAAATGAAAAAATAAATCTTTTAAAAGAAGGATATCATTGATAACCCCTAAGTTCTGTAACATGTCACTTTCCATAAGCATTCCAAAATATTTCCAGTTTTCTGTTGCATAAAATGAAGCCTCATCAGTACCATTTAATATTGCCATTAATTGTCATTTGTAGATAACTTTACACTTTCAGTAAAAATCTCCTACTATTCAGGTTTCAAAAATCTATGTCCTCTCCTCTTTGCATATTTTCTAGTTTCCCCTTAAGTGGCTTTTTTTATTTTTTACTTACTTACTTAATTAATTAATTAATTAATTTTTGTATGTGTATGAATGTACTGTCTGCATGCAGGTTTGTGCACCCGGGTCCTGCAATGTCACGGAGGTCAGAAGAGGTTGTCAGATTCCCCTGGAACTGGAGTTAAAGACGGCTCTCAGCCACTATGTGAGTGCTGGGGATTGAACCCGGGTCCTCTGCAAGAGCAGTCGGAGCTTTTAACCGCTAGGCCATCTCTCCAGCCCCTTAAGTGGCTTTTTAAAGATGGTGCTCTAATACTACCTCTCTGAGTGCCACCATCAGTTCTATTTTTTGAACCCAGAACTACTCCCACAAGTGAATAGTTCCTCAAGCTTTTTCTCTAAAGGACTAATTCACTAGCAGTATTGAGCACAGTAATTATTAGCCATATGTAAGTATTTATATTAAAATATACTACAGTTTTGTGAGCTGGATGTCAGGTGAATCCCTGTAATCTCAGCATCTGGGAGGTGGAGCAGAAGGATCTGGAACTCAAGTTTATTCTTGGTTGCACAGCAAGTTCAAGCCCAACCTGGGCTACATGAGGCCCTATATCAACTTCCCCACTTTCTTAAATAGAAAAAAATTACTTCTTATCTTCCCAAGCCAACTAATCAAGCTCTCAATAGTACAATAGTACATGTGGCTATTGGCACTGTAGCAAATAGCTTAGGCATAAAAGGTATATACTTCCAGAAAATTCTACATTATCCTAGAAAGTTCTATGGGATGTTTGTGGTTAGAGCATTATTTTCTTGAAGCTATACATGTTCGTGCATAATGTTAAGGAACTTTTCCTTCTTATTCCTTTCACACAGACTATAATCCTCCATTTTAATATGAATGGGCAACATTTTTACATGCACTTTTAAGGACATTAGCAAAGCAGAGATGTTTGAGATGTCGAAGAGGTCCAGTTGACAGAAGTTGCCCATGGGGAAAGGATTATGAATGGCCAGGTTTGATAAGGTGTCAAAGTGACATCATTCCTTCCTTAAGGTAATACCTAGGTAGTTGGAAGTAGTAAGCAGCTCATGCTTATCCTGATTGATTTGTTTCTGATGAGTGACAAATCCCCCCACCCCCATAACTCAGTCAACTGGTGTGCCTGACTGCAGAGAATTCATAACCCCTTTCTAAAACCTTACTGCTGAGCGGATCAGTACATTCACAATTTCAGTATTCCAGCCAAACTCCTACCTCTCTCTCACAAATGAATAAAGTGGCCTCATTTACTGGAGGAGTAACTAGAGTTTCCAGAGTGTTTCCACACCAAATCCATCTCCTGTCATGTCTGTCAACAAGTCAAAACATAGTTAACTTGAAAAAGAAAAGGGAAAGACAAAAGCCTTATCACATTGCCAACTCTGGGTATATTTTAAAGACAGATCAATCTCACTTATAGAGAGACTAAACTCTGGTAATTCATCTGCCCAGTATCCAAAAGAGAAATAGGCCATCATTGCAGCAAAAACAATAAGCACAGCGCTATTTGGAAGATCGATAGTGTCATGATAAATGAAGTCCGCTGTGGCAAACCTCCTGTGGCTGGTGGGGAATCCCCTCAAACTCCTCCCGTACATTCACCCCAGAGTTTTCTCAGCTCCTTTCCTCAGAGTGTAGGTCATTCTAGCCTCTGAGACACAGCTATGCTCTGAAACAAACCAGCCCTTTCCGAAAGGACACCCCAATGTAGCAAGTGATCACTGGACCTCTGTTAGGTTTTCAGCTGTGCTGGCTATATACTACAGCCATCCTACTTAGCAACTGTGACGGTCGGACACTCGGTGGTAGGGGAACTTGACATAACATTCCTGCTGACAAGGACGTTAGCACACTCTCTTCCTGTACCATTCTGATATGCATCAAACAAAGAAGCAAGCGGCCAAACTGTTCAAAGTTAACTGCAAACAGGAAGAAGAAAGTTAATGTGACACACTGCAGTATTCTCTCTTAGCATGCAGTTGCAAGCTTTGAAAGTCCCGTTAAGTATCTCTTTTTAAAGATAAATACCTATTAAGTAATGTATATGCACAAGCTGAAGTGTTAAATGGTTTGTTGAAACCTATTAGAGTACACAAGATGATAAACATAAATTATAGCTAATATACTGCACCAGTGATTTTTAAACATAAAAATTACTGACACTGTAAAAACACACTTGAGTCATCGCAGCAGCATAATAGGCCTAATCCATGTTTATCCAACCATGCACTTTTCAAAAACAACACAAACCTCTAATAAATGCTTTGGCTTCACCTTGGCAACTTATATGGGTTATTGCCTCGTTCATGCCTGGATAACCATGTGTTATGACTTAAACGTTCTTTAATATCAATTTATGCCTTGAAGAAAAAAGATTGAATAACATAGTGTACATATGGTTCAATTTATTACAGCAAAACAATCATTTTAGTTTGAAGATATTTTCTCATGGTGCATATCACAGAAATCTTCTTCAATAGAGCTCTCAATAAACCAGATTTTTTATGTCACAATAAATGAAACTAAGGCAGCTAATTGTTGCTAAGATTCTAAATAGATGGGTCTATTTGGCTTCCTTGTCAATCAAGAAATACATTCCTTAACACTTGTATTTCTGGATTCTAATGTCTCTAATTGGATTTTACACTATCTGATTAATGAGGGAGTTTATAGGCTACCATAAAAAATTGATATTGAAAAAAATGGAAGAAGAAATTGTAGCCTGTCAGCATTATTAGTGTGTAAGAAGATGTTAAGAATCACAGTGGTCACAGAAGCAAAGTGAGAGGGAGGGAGGTGAGGAAGTGGATTCTAGAAAGAAAATAATCCTGAATTATCCATGGTGATTTCAAAAGTGTTTTAGAAAACAATGAGCATGCTACTGTGCTGGTTGGAATTTCTAGGACATTGTCTGTCTGTATGTCTGTCTCTTCTCCAGCCATCACTAAAATTCCATGCTGGTGAGATTGGGAGATACTTAATTTCTTGAAAAGAGTTGGGCAATGGAATCAATCATTCATCATTGAAAGAGAAATTGAACCAATGCATTTGCATATGGCTCAGAGCAAAATAGCAGTTTTAAGATTTATTCCTCCAATCATGTATTAAATTTCACTTTCTCCACAAGTCCACAATATTATTTGAGAGAACCCTCCTGAGAAGGTGTGGGGACAAAGAGGAGCATATGGTAAAAATGGCTCTGGTATGGCCCAGCGAGACGCTTCAGCAGGTAAAGACACTTGCCTCCAAGTCCGATCCCCAGGATCCAAATGGTGGAAGGACAGAAACAACCCTTACAAGTTGTCCTGTGACTTCCACCTGTTTCTTGCCACCCAGCACAATATGTACATAAATAAAATTCGAAGAAGATTCTATGTTTAGCCCCCTAAAAGCCCATGGGACATGATGGAATGAAAAGAAGAGGAAAAAAAAATCTCTCTAGGATGGGTATTGGTGATACAACCTAGAAGCTCAAAGAATTTCATAAAAAAAAAATTGGGGCAATGGACCATTCTACCCATCTAATGATCATGCTTCTAAACAGGGTTTCTTTGAGATACCACTGCCAGCAAAGTTAACTCTTCCTTGAACTGGATATTTTGTGGCTGAACTGCATGGGCTTTTTCCAAAATCACTTTGCGTAACTTTCCTACCAACACATCAACTAATCTTGCTTGTCAAGTAGTGAAAAACTACTCCTGCAACCAGACATGTTTGCTAAACTCATCAGGTTCTGAACTGAATGATTTAAAAAAGCTGTCACACTAAACTCTGTTCCAAAAATGGACATCATTCTAGGTAGTTCTCCGAGCTTTTGACTGCATTGTTCTGAGAAGTGTTGCTCTTTCATCTGTCCCAATACCTGTATTTGAAGGCTTTAATCCCTTCTTGGTTCTATGAAGATTTCACCAATTCCTAAGGGTTCAAGTGGCACCTTACAATGTTCCTTTTCTTCCTCCACGGGGCCTTCCTGATCTAAGAGTGCCACCAGTGCTTGCCTGCACTTATTATTTATGTGTGTGTCCTGTGTCCTCCCTGAAAGGCTCAGAGGCCCTCGAAGGCAATGGAGGTCCTTCTATTCTGCAGTCTGTGTCCTCCCCACAGAGCCACACTCTTCCTAAAGCAGGACAGGCCTCCACCAGGCTTGCCAAATACACATGATCAGATATCTTTGTAATACAGAAGCTTTCTTCTCTTAGTTCCAGAAATCCAGTGTAACGAAGATCACCCCAATGTCAAAGTATTGCTGGAGAACTGGAAGACAGTCATTTCTTCTGAATTCCTATTACTATTGTTAACAAGAGGAACAAAAGACAGTTGACTCATCACCGTGACTTCTTTTATTTTAGATCTATTATTAACCCATCCGAGGGGACTGGATTTTATCATCTGATTTGTAAATACATGTTGCCAATTGAAAGTTTAAAAAGTGCCTGTCTTGTCTTTTCCTTCAAAGAATCATAGTGACAAACATCAAGAAAAGGGCATTGTCTTGCAATGTGCAGATGCCCACTGGAATGGATTCTTGAACTGTCTAATCCTTCTCCATTATCCAGTTGTCCTGCCCACACATTCTGGGATGAAACTCAAAGTCAATGACTGTTAATCATCATCAGTTCCTCCAAGCAATGATTTACATGCAAGTCCAGATACCGTTCATCACAGCTACTCCAACCCATCGGCACGCAGGCTGCCCCTAGAGCATCTTTCAGTAATTCCTGCTTGAGGAATCCCATCCCACATTCCAAATGAGGAGGTCCTTATCTTAGCCTCAGCCGATAACACAATCTATGTTTCTAGGGACCCCTGGGAGAATATTACCCAACAGATGTAAATATGCACAGTGAGACATACACTACCTCTCTTATCCAAGAGCACAAACCGTGCGGCTTTTCAAAGGTTTACCACTGGGGGTAGGGTGGAGGCATTGCAGCCGCAGATCTGGTAGACATTTAGAAAATGGCTGCCAGAATGTCTTTGGCTCACTTGATGAAAAAATTATTCTTTCTCTGGAGCTACATGGATGGTTTTATGTGATAACCAAAAGACCAGACCATCCAGCAGATTACAACGGGGACCTGGAAGACAGATCTCTCAGCTCTAGCTTTGGTAATGCCGCCAACTTGCTGAGCTGCTCTTTGAAAAATACTTGTTCTATTATAAGACATCATTTTCCTCCATAAAACCACGGGTTTGTCACAATGCATAATGTTTTCCTGATTTTCTTAAAAATACACTTTGATGACAAAACGAATGACTCTGGGCACTCCTGAGGTTTTCAGATCATCTTAAATAATATGCTTCCACGATCTTTTAGAGTCGTGTGTCCCTGTGCTCCACGAGTTGGTTTTAACAACTGGGGAAGGGTCTATACCCTGGATTTTAAACGAAAAAGGAAAGCAAGCAAACAAAATGATTAACTTTTCTCACGAACCTCAGATTTTAAAAAATCTATGAATCTGTACTTTGGAGCTATGTTTAGAAATTATGTAAGGAATGATATTCATTTTATTTTACATAACATTCCTCCTCTAGTTATGGTCCTTCATATGCAGAAATGCAATCTGCATTTGGCTCTGTCTTACTCATCCACAGGGTACAGCTGATAGGCTCATCAGGGTAATGGCTCGAGGGTACTGTCCTGCACACTGATGACCTCCCCTGTTTATCTGGTCCTTTCCACCCCCTGACAGCTTTGCTATGAAAATGGGACCCTGACACTCATGTATACTTTAAGGTAAATTTAAGATCATGTATTTACTTTCTTAAGGGATTTGCATGTCAAGCTTAAGTTGTAATATGAACCATTTGCCCCCATGAATAGCATTGAGAGCAACAATTAAGAGACCGAGGCAGGCCTTGTTCTCCCTCTCAATACCCTAGAAATCACATTCATGGAGTCACACTACCTGCCAGAGGCAGAGACTTACAGGTTCATATTTGTTTTATATTTATGCTCTGAGGTACAGTACATATTTGAGATAATTATTATATTTGACAGATCGGGAGCTAGAGAGATGGCCCAGCAGTTAAGAGCACTGGCTGCTCCTGCAGAGGACCCAGGTGTGATTCCCAGCACCCACATGGGGGCTAAAAACTGTCTAGGAGAATGCAACGCCCTCTTTTGACCCCCATGGGCATTGCAAGACACAGATGCACTTATATGCAGGCAATAAACTCATTCACAAGAAATTTGCAGGAAAATGGCTGGAGCTAGAGGACATCATGCTGAGTGAAGTAACACAGTCCCAGAAAAACAAATGACGAATGGTATCCCTCATCTGTGGATGCTAGTGCCAATTACCCAGTTGTAAGTATTTCTTATGTAGGGCCCCCTGAGCCTTTGTACAAAGCAGTTGGGCGTAATGCATTTTGGAAACAACAACAACAACAACAGAAACGACTGCATCAAAGAACTGACTGAAACAGTGAACTTCTGCTCAAAACAGTCAACTTCCCCATGGAAAATATTGAGAAAGACTAAGAGATGAAAAGCATGTTTGGCAGAATGCATGAGCTCTGGCGGGGTGGGGGAATGGGCGGGAACACGGGTCTAGATTTGTTAAAAATAAATAAATAAATAAGTTTATGTGAAAAAAATAACAAAATAAAGTTTTCATAGATTGAAAAGCATCACCCAAAATTATGGATTTCCAGGAATAACTTCAAATATCATCTTTCTCTTTTTCAGACTTTCTAGATAATGAGAGGGGGCTACAGGGTCAAGGTGATCTGAAATGCAGTATTCCCCTTCTGCAGAGGTCTTGCCTTGCCTCAATTTCCCCAGAGTGAACAGTTTGTATAGAGGAGGGTTTATCTCCTTTACATTCAGATCTTGCGTTTCCTGCTTAAAATGTCAGCTGGATTGTCTCCACTCTCTACCGCTCCCCCCCGCCCAAGCTTTTGGTCTTCCAGAAGCTGTCTGCTGCCTCAGGCAAACTTAATGATGGCAGGGCCTCAGCGCCAAAAAAGGAAAAACACCTGTGGCCAGTTGAAAGTTTAGTCCTGAAATAGACGAACCACGGCCATCACCTGCCTGCTGTGTGGGAATCCAATCAAGTCTATTCATCGCAACTCTGGAGAGAAGGGCTTCCCCCCTCCCTGTTTTTTTTTTTTTTCCTTAGATTTTTTCTGTTGTTTTTGTTGAACTGAATGTGATATGAAGAAAACAGAATATACCAGAAGGAGTTATACCCCGGGCCTGGTCCCAAGGCACTGTATTTTATCCCTGTCCCATGGGCGTGGCCATTCTAGAAAAAGTGTCATAAGTTTCACTCTGGAACTCAAACTTGGACTTCTGAAAGAATGTATGACATTTTCTTTAAGTTTCCTATGGATTATAAAACAGAAAGCCTGGGAGTGAAGGGCAGTGTAACCAGGGACTCTCAGGCGAGGGAGGGGGCCTGAAGGGCTTTCTTAGAAAGGGGACATCATACCTCACTGTTTCTTACCACAGGAACAAAAGAGGAAAACAATCAGGTAATTCTGAATGTGGCAAAACAGATAGTCTTTCCCTTATCTTTGTGAAATACTTCTTATGTATGAATCCTGGTCCTTCCTGGGTCCACAGCACCCCTTCCTTGCCATGTCCTTGTGCCTGGTCTCCATTACTTTTGTAGGCTCTGCCTCTGCTACTCTTTGCTAATTAGTGTTGATCCTAGGCCTGAAGTAATTACTGTCTGCATACTGTTCTCATCTCGCTTCACCCACCACAGAACTGTGAACAACATCCATATGTTAGTGTCTGCCCAAGAGCTCTGTCTACATGTCACCTCTCTCCTGTACTTCCTACCCCCCCCCACTCCTCATAACACCCACACTCCTGGGCAGTCACTTTCCATGATGCTTGCCAGTGAAGCAGGTGTAGGGATTTCTTAGTGTAGGGGAGGAGTTGTGACAATTCCTTCTCCAGATATAAACAACTTCTACTCGCTTATCCTACAGTCCCAAGGACAAACCAAAGAAGGATTCTACCAACGTTTGCCCTGGGACCCAGTGAGTTTATTGGACTACTCATGAAATGGCAGGGGGAGGAGGGGCACGGGTACTAGCAGGAGTATGGCTGACTCCAAAGCAGCTTCACAGTTGCAGTGCAAAGTCTTCACTCAGCATGGACGATGGCTTCTATACAGCCACATAGAAGGAACATCCATTCAGCTAATCTTCCCTAGTCTATACCCCTGGCACCTGCAATTAGGGGAAAATTGTGTTCAAATGCTTGGGAGGAGTAGTGGGAAACTCGGGTGAGGGTCCACTGACCACCCTAGCCCCTCCTTTTATAAGGGAATATCAAAGTCAACCACCCTGATCCTGATAGATTCTTGCAAGCAAGCACAACTGATTTGACAAAGATGGCAGCAGTTTTGCTTGGAGAACTGCAAATGGGAAAACAAAACAAAACAAAACAAAACAAACAAACAAACAAAAAAAAAAAAACCCAGGGCCAGGCATGGGAGCACACACGTTAATCCCAAGAGTCTCTTGGAATGTAGAAGCAGATGGGTCTCTGTGAGTTTGAGACCAGCTTGGTTCAGGCCAAACAGGGCTATATAGTAAAACCCTGTCCTAAAACAAAACAAAACAATCAACAAAGCCAGACAGAGCAGCTCCCGTATGAAGAAGACACAGACAGGAAAGCTCCATGAGGTAAGGCAGAAAATCAAAATGATAGATGGAGTTGAGAACTTAAATGAATGTGTTAAATTAGACCATCAACTCTGAGCACTTTCCCTAAACTAACTTTACTGTAAGAAAAACAACTCCTCACTTTATTTTTATGTGTGTGTAAAAGAAAAAGATGTGGAACTGCATAAAATTTTATGCATTAAATTATAAAATACATATGTGAATGAAATAATTATATTTAACATGGAGGGAATATTCATAAAATTGGCTGTGCATTTTTCCACAAAGGATATCTTGACATATTCAAATAAACTCTAATTTAATAATATTAGAGATTAAATGCAGTAAGGACAAATTCTTTCACAATCACACTATAAACACACCTCACTATCCAAATATACTCAGCTAGAGTTTTAAATTCACAACTTCTAAGAACTCTTGAATTAAAGAATGGAAGAGATGTAAATACAAAGGAGCAACAAATGGCATTCTATAGACAACAGCCCCATCTTCTAATCTATCCATCTGTCAATCATCTATCCATTTATCTATATATCTATATAATTTGCTGAATTCTAATTTTATATAAGAAATAATCTGTTGCAATTAGTCCTTATTTTTACTTCAAACCCTTTCTGAATCTGACCAGGTGGCCTTTCAAGCTGTCCCCAGGTTCTTGTGCTGTGGGGTCTTCATGCTTTGAACACGGCTTTCTAGTTAGCCGGCCCCAGAGGGAGTTGCTTCTCTAGAACGCCTGGCCTGTTTTCAGAAAGAATAGTACTCAGGCAGGAAGCTTGGGCATACTGTCACACTGCAAGTGACACTGCATCTTGCCTTTTCAGAGCATTCAGCCTGGTCTTCTGCTTTTTCGTTTTCCTAACACCTTACCTGTTGCCACACCGTCAAGATGTAATATAGCTCTCCTGGTGCTCAGTATCTTATTATTTCAAGGTTAAGTAGCAGTTTCAGACTACTCATCATCTCATCTGCCTCTCTGCTAGAAACAAAACAGCTAACTACAATTCAAAATTTCTTTACAGAGTCTCCTCAAAAATATCAAATCATAAAAGATAATATTCCTATGGAAAAGAATTTTTAACAGATAATTCTTTTTTTAATTTTTATTTATTTTTTATGTGTATAAATGTATTGTCTGCATGTAGGTCTGTGCACCCATGTCATGCAGTGCCGCAGAGGCCAGAAGAGGGCATCAGATTCCCCTGGAACTGGAGTTAAAGATGGTTCTCATCCGCCATATGGGTGCTCGGGATCAAACCCGGGTCCTCTGTAAGAGCAGATGGTGCTCTTAACCACTAGGCCATCTCTCCAGCCCCAAGAATTTTTTGAGACAGTGTTTGCCTGTGGCCCCAGATGGCCTGGAACTCACTGTGTAGACCAAGTTGGCCTCGATCTCACAGTGATCCATCTGCCTCTGCTAGAATCAAAGGTGTGCACTGCCATACTTGGCCATGTTAAAGAATAATTTATTATTTTACTTTTATTTTTTATGTTTATGAGTGTGTTGCCCTTATGTGTAAGTTCACCCCTGTTGTGCAATGCCCTTGGAGATCAGAAAGAGGGCATCAGATTCTTCTGGACCTGGAGTTATAGTCAGTTGTTATTCACCAGGTGGGTACTGGGAATTGAACCCAGGTCCTCTGAAAGAGCAGTCAGTGCTCTTAACTGCTGACCCATCTCTCCAGCTCCCATATTAAAGAATATTTAAGAGGCAAAATAGGGCTGAAGAGATGGCACAGTGGGTAAAGGCCCTTGTCACCAAGCCTAGGGACCTGAGTGCCAGCCCCTAGACCCATGTAATGTAAGGAGAAAGCAGACTCCTGCAAGTTGTCCTCTAACCGCCACACGTGTGTACCCCCCATACACACAAAATAAATAAAATGTAATCAAAATTAAAAAGCGACAAAAGAATTGAGTGAAATAGGCCATTGACTTTCATCCTGGAGCAGGAACTGTTTGTCTAATTAAAGTAACACATTGTTATGGGGTTCAACCTGGCTAATATATTTGGATCAATGCCGTATTTTAAGATTTGAAAACTTCAACATGGTTTCTTGATAAAAAGTGCTGGAGAAGTTAGGAACAGATGAAGCATATCTCAAAATATGAAAGGCCGGATGCAATAAACCTATGGCCAGTGTTATAATGGTAGAGATCCACCATTAGCATTTTCTCTAAAATAAGGAGACAAGGAAGTCCTCGCTCCCCTCTGATGTAATGTAGAGTTTGAAGTCAAAATTTCTATAGCAATTTGATGACATAAAGGGATAAAAATAGGAAAGGAAGACATCAAACATGCATATCTGCAAATGACATGATTTTATACTTGAAAGACCCTTATAGAGTCTACTAGAAAACTCGTAGATCTAATGAACCCTCACAGTAAAGTTGCAGAAACAAAATCAATATTAACAAAGTAGCCTTCTTGTGTATCAACAATCTTCAGTCAGAGAAAGAAACTAGGAAAACTATCCAAAAAAAAAAAAAATACCCAGGAATACGTCTCACCAAAGAAGAGGACTACTTTAAGATACTGAAAAAGGAAATCAAAGTAGATACTAAATGACAGAAAGACATTTCCTACTCCTGGCCTGGTAGAACTAATATTGTGAAAATGGCCATACTACCAAAATTAACCCATAGGTTGAGTGCAATGCCTATAAACACCCCAATGTCATATTCCACAGATTTAGAAAAACCAATCCAAGAACTCACATGGAACAATAGACCACAAATAGCCAAAGCAGTCTTATGGAGTTAGTTAGGTCTTACACAGAGGCATCATAATAGCTGACCTCAAATTATACTGCAGGGCTATAGTGATAAAGACTGCTTGGTACTGGCATATAAACAGACAGGAAGACCAAGAGAACAGAATAACAGTACTAAGAACACACGTTAATAAAAGTGCTTCTTGGGGGCTGGAGAGATGGCCTAGCGGTTAAGAGCGCCGACTGCTCTTACAGAGGACCCGGGTTCGATCCCCAGCACCCACATGGAGGCTAAGAACCGTCTGAAACTCCAATTCCAGGAGAACTCCAGTTCCAGGGGAATCCGACACCCTCTTCTGACCTCCGCGGCATTGCACGACACAGGTGCACAAACTTACATGCAGACAGTACATTCCTACACATACAGAAATAAAATTAATAAAAAAAATTTTTTTAAATAAAAGTGCTTCTTTTCTGGTAGCACTTTTATTTCTCTTTGGTTTCTGCTGGATCTGTCTGTCTCCCAGCCTGAGCTAAACCTGATGACACTCCTTCTTCAACCTCCCAAGTGCTGGCGCTACAGGTGTGTGCCACTGTGCCTGGCTTCCATACAAAATATCTTATCATCTTAATAAAGCATTAAATTCATTGACCTGAAGATTATGTATTTTATGTTTAACTTTTGCAATTCTTTGTATACTCTAGAAATTAATCCACTGTCTGATGTGTAGTTAACGAAGACTTTTTGTCCCAGTTGGTGGGCTAGTTCCTCGGTTTATTGCCTCTTTTTCTAAAGAAAGACTTTTCAGTTTCATACAATGACATTTACCAGTTCTTTGTATTAGTTTCTGTGCTATGAGTCCTTCTCACAAACTCCTTGCCTACATAAATATTGTGTGTGTGTGTGTGTGTGTGTGTGTGTGTGTTGGTGAGATGGCCCAGAGGTTTTTGCATAGGACCTGGGTTCGATTCCCAGTACCTACATGGAAGCTAAAACCATAACTCCAGTTCCAGGGGGTCTGATGCCCTCTTCTGACCTTTGCTGGTATTGCATGATACAAGTGCACTTACACACATGCAGACAAGCAATGTACTCATACACATAAAATAAAAATAATAAATAAAATATCTAAAGTAGCAGGACATGGTGGCACACGCCTTTAATCCCAGCACTAGGGAGGCAGAAGCAGGTGGATCTCTGTGAGTTCAAGGCCAGCCTGGTCTACAAATCAAGCTCCAGGCCAGCTAGGACTACAAGGAGACCCTGTCTCAAAAATTTAAAAAAATCTATCTAAATGTATAATAGATACAGAAATGCATTTTACCATTTGTTAAAGTTTTTCTTTTCTTCACTATGTGTTTTGAATATCTTTGCAAAAAATTTAAGTGGTACGGTATTTATTCTTTGGTCTCCATGTCTATTTAAGGGCCAGTATCATGCTGGTCCTATTACTACAGCTCTATAATTTGGGATCAGATATTGTAATATCTTCAGCATTGCTCTTTCAAAGGGTTGCTTTAGCTAGTTATGGTATTTTGTGTTTCTATATGGATTTTAGGATTCTTTTTCTCCAGTAATATTTTCAAAATGTTTCATTGAGCTTTCATAGTTTCATAGAACAGTTTTTAATCAAGTTTAGAGCCCCACTCCTCATCCATGCCCCCCCCTTCATTTCCACACCAGATCTCATGTATTCTGCCATACATATTAAGTCCCATCCAGTCAAGCAATTGAACCAGATATCCTTAAGTGCAAACTCATCCACTGAAGTCTAGTTAACCCATCTAAATAAGGCCTACTCTCCCTCACTCAGTAGCAGTCAGTATTCAATATTTCTCAGTGTAGGGCTGGTGGGCCACCTATTTCTCTCCTCCCCTCTGGACCCTTAGTTGAGTCGCCATGAGTCCTATACTCAATGCCACTATTGACACAAGTTCACATGTGTGTGCTTCAGTGGCCTGAAAGCCTCTGCTCCCCTGTGTTCATGAATCAGCCCTGGCTCTTACAATCTTTCTGCCCCCTCTTCCACAATGGTCCCTGAGCCATGGGTGGGGCACGTTCAACACAGGAGTCCTACCCAGGGACACACACTCTGCAGTCTCTTATTCTTTAAAACTTGACCAGTTGTGGCCTTGTGTGTGCATCACACTCTGTTGTCTAAGGAAGCTTCACTGATGAGGACTGAGGGATGCATTAATTTTCTCTCTGTCCCTTGCTCCACAATGTTCCATAGGCCCTAGGAGCAGAGGTCCAATTATAGATGTGTCACCAAAGACTGGGCATCTCTCAAATGTATATTTTCTGTGTCTGACCAGATGTGGGACTCTGCAGTAGCCTCCATCTGTTGCAATAGGAAAGCTTCCTTGATGAGGGGTACACGGTATGCTTGTCTGTAAATACAAGGACCCATGTTTAGCTCATGCTAAGAAATTTCATTTGTCTCTGAGCATGGTGGCGCACGCCTTTAATCCCTGCACTCGGGACGCAGAGGCAGGCAGATCTCTGTGAGCTCAAGGCTAGCCTGGTCTACATCACAAGCTCCAGGCCAGCTCAGACTAAAGGGAGACCCTGTCTCAAAAAGACCAAAAAAAAAAAAAAGGAAAAGAGAAAATTCCTTTATCTAGAGCTATGACAGACCTAGGGTTTTCTCTAGGATCTGTGTCCTCTCCAGCTGTGCGTATCTGGCTACAGTTACAGTTACAGTTATAGTTATAGTTATAGTTACAGTTGGTTACAGTTACAGTTACAGTTGGTTACAGTTACAGTTACAGTTAGTTACAGTTGGTTACAGTTACAGTTGGTTACAGTTACAGTTGGTCACAGTTACAGTTACAGTTAGCTACAGTTACAGTTAGTTACAATTACAGTTATAGTTATAGTTACAGTTACAGTTAGTTACAGTTACAGTTACAGTTATGGTTACAGTTACAGTTAGTTTCAGGTACAGTTACAGTTAGTTACAGTTACAGTTTCTGTTACAGTTACAGTTACAGTTAGTTACAGTTACAGTTACAGTTAGTTACAGTTATAGTTAGTTACAGTTACAGTTAGTTACAGTTTCAGTTACAGTTACAGTTACAGTTAGTTACTGTTACAGTTAGTTACAGTTACAGTTAGTTACAGTTATAGTTACAGTTACAGCTACAGTTAGTTATAGGTACAGTTACAGTTAGTTACAGTTATAGTTACAGTTACAGTTACAGTTAGTTATAGGTACAGTTACAGTTACAGTTAGTTACAGTTACAGTTTCAGTTCCAGTTCCAGTTCCAGTTAGTTCCAGTTCCAGTTCCAGTTAGTTACAGTTACAGTTAGTTATAGTTACAGTTACAGTTAGTTACAGTTACAGTCACAGTTAGTTACAGTTACAGTTGCAGTTAGTCACAGTTACAGTTACAGTTTCAGTTACAGTTACAGTTACAGTTAGTTACAGTTATAGTTACAGTTAGTTACAGTTACAGTTAGTTACAGTTATAGTTATAGTTACAGTTACGGTTAGTTACAGTTACAGTTAGTTAGTTACAGGTACAGTTACAGTTAGTTACAGTTACAGTTTCTGTTACAGTTACAGTTCCAGTTAGTTACAGTTAGTTACAGTTACAGTTAGTTACAGTTACAATTAGTTACAGTTACAGTTAGTTACAGTTATGGTTACAGTTAGTTACAGGTACAGTTACAGTTACAGTTAGTTACAGTTATAGCTTCAGTTCTAGTTCCAGTTCCAGTTAGTTACAGTTCCAGTTCCAGTTAGTTACAGTTACAGTTACAGTTATAGTTATAGTTAGTTACAGTTACAGTTAGTTACAGTTACAGTCACAGTTAGTTACAGTTACAGTTACAGTTAGTCACAGTTACAGTTAGTTTCAGTTTCAGTTACAGTTACAGTTACAGTTAGTTACAGGTACAGTTACAGTTACAGTTAGTTACAGGTACAGTTACAGTTACAGTTAGTTACAGTTATAGCTTCAGTTCTAATTCCAGTTCCAGTTAGTTACAGTTCCAGTTCCAGTTAGTTACAGTTACAGTTACAGTTACAGTTATAGTTATAGTTAATTACAGTTACAGTTAGTTACAGTTACAGTCACAGTTAGTCACAGTTACAGTTACAGTTAGTCACAGTTACAGTTACAGTTTCAGTTACAGTTACACTTAGAGTTACAGTTAGTTACAGTTACAGTTACAGTTACGGTTAGTTATAGTTACAGTTAGTTACAGTTACAGTTAGTTACAATTTCAGTTCCAGTTCCAGTTCCAGTTAGTTACAGTTACATTTAGTTACAGTTACAGTTAGTTACAGTTACAGTTAGTTACAGTTACAGTTACAGTTATAGCTACAGCTAGAGTTACAGTTACAATTATAGTTACAGTTAGTTACAGTTACAGTTAGTTGCAGTTGCAGTTAGTTACAGTTATAGTTATAGGTACAGTTACAGTTACAGTTAGTTACAGTTACAGTTACAGTTATGGGTAGTTACAGTTACAGTTAGTTATAGGTACAGTTACAGTTAGTTACAGTTTCAGTTACCGTTACAGTTAGTTACAGTTACAGTTACAGTTAGTTACAGTTATAGTTAGTTACAGTTACATTTGTTTACAGTTTCAGTTACAGTTACAATTAGTCACAGTTACAGTTACAATTTCAGTTACAGTTACAGTTTCAGTTCCAGTTCCAGTTCCAGTTAGTTACAGTTACAGTTAGTTACAGTTACAGTTACAGTTAGTTACAGTTACAGTTAGTAACAGTTACAGTTACAGTTACAGTTAGTTACAGTTTCAGTTCCAGTTCCAGTTCCAGTTAGTTACAGTTACAGTTAGTTACAGTTACAGTTACAGTTAGTTACAGTTACAGTTTCAGTTACAGTTACAGTTACAGTTAGTTACAGTTAGTTACAGTTAGTTACAGTTAGTTACAGTTACAGTTACAATGTCGCCATCAGTTCACGCCCATTGAGAGGGCTTTCAGTCTAATTAGGTAGCTGTTGATGACCCCCCCCCAGATAACAGTGCCACTACTGCACCAATAGGGGCAGCTTGCTGTGCTGGTTGTTAGGGTCATTAGGCTTTAGAGCTGGACTGGACCATTGATCTTTTCCCTTAGCAGTTCATATATTATCATCTAGGATTAGGAGAGATAAATATCAGGTAGAAGACTTACAGGTCAGTTCCTGCTCCATTGCTCCAAGTCCTGTATCCAAAGTATGAAGTATGTCAAGTCTTCAGCAGTAGGATCTTATCTATTAGTTCCAGGAGGTAGCCAAGAGCTTTGGCAATATCCTGTATTAGTTAGGGAGTCTCCTGGGAGCTCTCACCTACCACTCAAAGGAGGTTTCTTCTGTCTGGTGCTATGTTCCTTGCCAAACAGCCCCCAGAGTTGTGTGTGTGTGTGTGTGTGTGTGTGTGGTACTGCTTGGACACTGTATGTGCATTTCTCATGGGTTTATGGGGTTATCATATTCCCCCTGGGTTCCCTAGCCCCCCAAGAGTCATTCATCTCTACTCTTTTTCCTCCTGTCTGACCTCCCTCTGTTTTTAAAGTTTTAAAATTTAGTTGTGATTCTGTACACAAGGAGTGCCAGATAGATGTCTGACATTTTCTGTCAATTTATATAGAAAAAAATATCTGTAGATATAAATGTGCTAGATAGCTCTAGTGTCAACTTGACACACCTGGGCTAAGGAAGCCTCAATTGGGGAATTGACTCCATTGGACTGGCCTGTGGCCATGTCTGTGGGGTATTTTCTTGACTGTTGAGGGATGTGGGAGGCCCCAGCCCACTGTGGGTGATACCACCCCTGGGAAGGTTGTTTTGTGTTGTATAAGAAAGCAGGCTGAGCATGGACCGTGGATCAAGCCAGTAAGCAGCATTCCTCCATGGCCTGTGCTTCAGCTCATGCCTCCAGGTTCCTGCCCTGAATTCCTACCTTGGGCTCCCTCAGTGATGATCTGTGACCTGGGAGATGTAAGCCAAATAAACCCTTCCTCCCCAAGTTGGTATTGGTCAGAGTGTTTTGTCATAGCAATTGAAGGTAAACTAGAACATGCATGTATACACATGCACAACTAAGCACAAAGATAGCATGTTTTAATATGAATACATCAGAAAATGAACAATAAAATCAATGGACAAAACATTGACAGTTGGAAGACCTGAATAAAGGACATTGTGTTGTACTATAATTTATCTAAAAGTTTTGAATGATTCAAAAAGTAAGGGACTGGAGAGATAGCTCAGTAGTTAAAAGCACTGACTGCTCTTGCAGAGGACCTGGGTTCGGTTCCCAGTATCCACATGGTGGCTAAGAACTGTCTTTAAGCCAGGTATGGTGACACACGCCTTTAATCCTAGCACTCCAGAGGCAGAGGCAAATGGATCTCTGTGAGTTCAAGGCCAGCCTGGTCTACAGAGTGAGTTCCAGGCCAGCTGGGGCTACAGGGAGACCCTGCCTCAAACAAAAAGTAAGACAGAAGGAAAACAAAGAGATGGAAGTCAATAAGTTCTTTACACCAGCAGGGTGTGCTAGGAGGGAGTGTCTAAAGGAAAGGTGTCCCTTGTGGGCATGCATTTGAAATAAAGAAAACATTCATTTAAATGAGCATAATAACAATGAAATAAATGGGAAAAGTATGAACAAGTGTTTCAAAAAGTAGAAGGATAAAAGATAAATGCAGTAATTAGCAAAAAGGGGGGAAACAACCAAAATATAAACATTAACCAGTAAAAAACTTATTCTCTGAATAAAGTAAACAGTTTTGAAATCATTGATTGGAAAGAAACTGTGGCTGTACAGGGCCACCGTGTGATGGTATCACCATGGATACAGAGGGACAGTAGTAATATAGTTGAACATTCAGCTGAAGTTGATGATGTGATAGGAAAATATAAATTCATTGAAGACAATTAAGAAAATCTGAATGATATAAATGTACACATAACCAAAATAAATCTAAGCAGTGTGATGGAATTGCTCCTAGTGGGAAGGGGACACGTCAGGTTACTGGGAAGATTCAACATTGTAAAATGTCATTTATCCCCAACAGAATAATAAATTTAATCTCCTCTCAATCAAAATTCCATTATAGTCTTTCACATGTATTAAGAATCTAATTCTAAGTTTAAATGAAAGAGAATGTTGACAAATATAACCAAGATCTCTTGGAAAACAGGAAATAATGAGGAATAGTATCTATCCAAATATTATGCTATATAATAAAGTTGTGGCAATTAAAGGAGGGCTATTAATGCCTCGTAACATTTATCTGTAGAAAATGAGAGAGATGTCAGGCACAGACGAATATGCACAAGAAATGCTGTATGTTTCACAAGCAGAAAAGGATGGTCTTATCACAATTGACTTTCTTTTATTTTATATTTATGTTTTGTTGAGTTTTTAATTACATGTATGTGTGTGCACCCATGTGGGTATGTGCATATGAGTGCAGGTATCCACAGAGGCCAGAGGATGGCCACAGGTCTGCTGGAGCTGGAATTACAGGTCGTTGTGAGCCCTCGAACTGGTTGCTGGAGTCAGTCTTCTGCTGGAGCAGTCTTCTGCTGGAGCAGCATTCGCTCTGAGCAATCTCTCCGGTCAATGGTTCCCAATCAAACCCAGTCCCCTCCATGTCCCAACCCTGCCATCAGAACTCATGCATTACAAGCTAAGCCCTATCCAGTCAAGCTCCCAAACCCAGACATCCTTCTGTGCAAATAGAATTGCTGGAATCTAGTCAGCATGTCTAAGAATCCCAGGTAAGACATACTCTTCCTCATCCAACAGTACTCAGTCTGTTAGTTTTCAGTCCAGGGTCAGTCCCCCATCCATTTCTCTTGATCAACTTAGAGACCTTGTCCCAGTTGTCATGGGTCCTGTGTCTGATGCCAACATTGCCCCAAGTTTACATGTGAAAGCTTACATCCGATTGTAAGTCGCTGCCTCTCCGCCTTCACGACCAGTCCTGGCTCTCACAGTGTTTCTGCCCCCTCGTCCACAATGATCCCAAGCCGTGGGTAGGTGATACACACTCTGGGGGTCCCCATTCTTTGGAGTTGACTAGTTGTGGCCTTCTTTTGTGTACGGAAGCATTACTGGTGAGAATTGAGGGGTGCTCTTGTTTTTTCTCTGGCCCTCACTCTGTGTGCAGAGGTTCATTTGTAGATGTGTCTCCTAGGGGATTTTTCAGATGTATATGTTCTGTGTCTGACCAGTTGTCAGACTCTGCAGCAGCCTCCATCTTTTGCATAGAGTAGCTTTTTTGATGAGTGGTGTATGATATGCTAGTCTATAAATTGACTTTATTTTAAGAAAAAAAGGTTTAAACATTTGCCTCTTAATAATCACATAACCACCACAAAATCCTAAATAGAACTAACCTGTAAATTCCTTTGAAAATTAAGACATTTATTCAAGGATACTTAGAGAAAGTGCTTTGTGAACCTTGGGATAGGATAGGTCTTCTTTCGCACGATACAAATGAAAAATACTACAGGAAAAAGACTTTATGATTAAAGAAAATGTTAGTAAGACAAATGACAAAAAATCCCCCCAAACTAAGAACAAATTATATTGCAAGTTTTGATTGGGATATATTTTCATTATTTATGATTTAAAGAAATTGAAAATCGCAATATAGTTTAAAGCTCTTAAAATTTCTACAAAAGAGCTCATCAACCCAAATGTTCACAGTCCAGGAAATGCAGTGATACACAAAGCTTTATTGGGAACAAGAGAAATGGCAGCAAAAACACAGGAGTGACAGGAAGTAGCATATTACACGATCAGACGGTACAGGAAAGACTGACAGGAAGTAGCATATTACACGATCAGACGGTACAGGAAAGACTGACAGGAAGTAGCATATTACACGACAGTACAGGAAAGAGCAGTTCTCAAGGATTATTGGTAAAAACCAACTTTTATAGCTGCATGGGTACACTGTTTCTTTTTTTATTTTTTGGAAAACTATTTCTTAGACATGCAAATAAAAAAATGAATGGCCTTTGACCTAAGAATTAGTTTCTAGTATTTAATCTCAGGTGGAATACAGACATGCTCAGAGAGAGATTTGTGCTTGATGTAGCCTAGCAAGAGTATATTTAGTGTGAAATGTTCAACTGAACAGAGAAACACACACATAGGATAGAGTCTGCAATGCGGTCAGTTTATGTAAGGACAGAAAAAAATTACCAGGATATATTTCTGCATGGCCAAAGCAGCCGACAGAGAATATATTTGGTTCTCTTTATTGTAATAAACATGGGAGGGTGAAATGGCTCAGCACGTAAAGGCACTTCGTGCTAAGCCTGACTACCGGAGTTTGAGTCTCAGAACCCAAATGGTGAAAGGAGACACTTGACTACCGCATGTTGTCCTCTGACCCCCACGCTCAAAGCTGCGGCCTATGCATGCCACACCCCATAAATAAACAAAAAATTTTAAATAAAATAAACTTTCACAAAAGCTGGGGGGGGGGGTGCTGCACAAGGGTTAAAGTACTTGTGTGAGGACAGAAGGGTGGCACCCCAGAACCCACTTACATGCCAGGTGGGCATGGTGACCCACTGTTAATTCCAGGGCTGGGATGCCAGAGGAAATCCTTTTGGCAAGGTAGCTAAACACCAGGCCTTATCAGCGAGCTCTAGGTTTACCTGAGAGACCCAGCCTCAATGAATAAGATGCAGCAGCATTATAAAAGACCTCCAGAGTCAACCTCAGGCCTCCACACATAGGTGCTCACCCATGCATGAACACATGGGACACACACATTTTCCCACACAGCTATGAACCTGTACATACACATATGCACACCACAGACACGTGAGAGACAGAAAAATAACTTGACAAAATAAAACAATATGCAATTACCCATATTCAATATAACTGCAAAAAAATATCTATACCAAACTAATTCAATGAACAAAGATTCTTCTTATCCTTAGGGCACACAGAGGATCAAAGGTTATGCTGAGGAGTGATGCATAGCTCTATTTGTACTGTTCAACTTTTCTTAGCTCATTTCAAGTGCAACCAATCGAATGAATATATTCAAGGGAAACTTTATTAAATTTTTACAAAGAAAATAGCAGTTATTTGTTCTGCAACCATGACTAATACATATATAAATATATATGTCATATTCACACAAATTAAAGATTTCAAAGACTACTTTATGGATGAATAATAACATAAATATTGCCATTTTCACGTTTCTGTACATATGTACATCCTTATGCAGCTAGAGCTGATGAAAATTACTGCTTAATTATGGATATTTCATTTTATGTAATATTTGTATTCCTTTAAAAGTTGAATTTAAATATTTTCCTGAATCGAATCACATTTTTAAATTAACTGACAGAGTACAGTTAGTTAATAAAATATCCTATAGCAGGTTATTTTGTAAAGTGAACAAGGCAGGAATAAAGTTTGACTTGTGGGTGTGGATTTTAGTGGCAAACAGTGGACAGAAGATAGCTCAGTGTGGTAGTTTCTCTTTCCCCTTTCTTTTCAACAGAATTTAGGTAGTGCAAATTGCATTTATTATGTACTTGAACCCTTTCATTTTTTTATTAAAAGCACTGTCAGAATGAAGTTCTTTAGTTTAAATATAAAAACAACTTCTACAGATTTCTTCTAGTATCATCAAACTCTTCTTAAAAACTATGTTTGGGGAAAATGGCTATATTAGTTATTTTATTTTAATTTTATTGCCAAACAGCTTAATAGTTTTGGTAAGTACTGACGCAAGCTGAAGATCTTAGGAGTGTGTTCAAGGGGATTATACAAGTGGCCTCAGAGAAACTTCCACAGGCTTAAGAGACTCCTTTGGAAGTCTTTTCTTAGTTTACTTGTTAATCAGCCAATCTGAAGTCGACCACATTGTCCATTGTGCACATTTTGCTATTTTTTCATGGTTTTAGTACTTAGTTAAGAATGATAAATTTTAATTGTACAGCCTATTAATTCTCTTTAAAAGAGATCAGTGAACATGAAATATTTCTTAAAGTAAAAGGTCACCAAATTCCATTCTTTATAGTATAGGTCTTTGTCAACTGTAGCCAAATCTCACCAGCTCTTGATCTAAGTCAGTGTTCTAGTTTGTCTTCCATTGCTGTGACAAGGCACTCTGACTGACACCAACTTGGGGAGGAAAGGGTTTATTCAGCTTACATCTCCTGGGTTACAGTTCATCACTTAGGGAGCCCAAGACAGGAACTCAGGGCAGGAACCTGGAGGCAGGAGCTGAAGCACAGGCCATGGAGGAATGCTGTTCACTGGCTTGCTCCCCTGGCACATGCCCAACCTGCCTTCTTATACTGCACACAACAACCTGCCCAGGGTGGCACGACTCATTGTGGGCTGGGCCCTTCCACACTGCTTGACCATCAAGACAATACTCCACAGATGTGGCCACAGGCCAATCCAATGGAGCCAATTCCCCAATTGAGGCTCCCTCAACTCAGGTATGTCAAGTTGACACTAAAGCTATCCAGCACAGTCAGTTACATATTTTGTCGCCTTGTGGTAGCCAGAAATAGGGAAAATATTAATTAGAGAGTAGTGGGGCAAGGGGAGGGACAGCACAATGTTCCTCATATGCTCACATTATTTTAAAAACTTGAAATAAATTTAAGAATGTTACAAACTAGCCTGATGTGGTGACACACGCCTTTAGACCCAGCACTCAGGGAAGACACAGATGGATCTCTGTGAGTTCAGGGCCAGCCTGCTCTAATTAGTGAGCTCCAGGCCAGCTGGGGATACAGGGAGACCCTATCTCAAAAAGACCAAAAAAAAAAAAAAAAAGAAAGAAAGAAAGGAATAGAGTATAAAATAATATAAAAGACTTTCATATTCCAAAGTGATACCCAGGTCCAGTTTTAGACTCTTGTATGCTCTCTTGAGAGCACTGTTATTTCGCTAGCTTAGTAGCATGTGGTCAGTGCACAGAGCGGCTTCCTCCTAATGGTCCATGTTCATGGTTACTTCCAGTGCCATCCTCTCCCCATAGCTTCCTAGTTCTCCTCCTCCCCAGCTTCCACATGTTCGTGAAAACATGTGACATTCGTCATTGTGTGACTGATTCATTTCACTTAACATGGTCATTGCCAACAACCCCTATTTTCCTGCAAATGCATAATTTTATTCTTTACAGATGAATAAAACTCAGTGATAGCCAGATGTGGTGACACGTTTAGTTCCAGCACTCAAGAGAAAGAAGCTGGTGGATCTCTGTAAGACTAAGGCAAGCTTGATCTACATAGTGAGTTCCAGGCCAGATGTGGCTATAAGGAGACCCTGTCTTGAAGAAAAAAAAAAAAAAAAAAGAAGAAGAAAGAAAACAAGCTTCCATAGTCCACATACTCTATCCACTGACCTGTTCATGGGGATGAATGTGGAGTCTATATAATTTGGTTACAGTGTTACAGCATACTTAGATGTATACATCTCTAATGTAATCTGACCTTCCTTCTTTTTTTCAAAGCCAATTTTCATTGAAGCTCTATGTATTTCATACAAAATTTCCAATCAAATCTACACCTGTCCCCCTTTCTTGCCCTCCCCCTGACCTCACCAGAGCTCATGCATTCTGTCAAACATGTTTTTCATCTTTCTCTCAATCTCTTTTAAAATTTTTTGATGCAGAAGTTTACTGTTTAGAGCAGAATTTCATTGTTTCAGTCAGTTCTTTGACCCAGTCTTTTTGTTGTTGCTGTTGTTATTCCCTCCAATTTGCCTCACTCCAAAATATGCAAGTATGCATGCCACATATATCATAGGTTTTAGCATCTACAGCTTATGATTTTTTTCTTTATTTGGCTGAAAGATGTCATGTTTGAAGTCTCCTCCTTGGCAAGCCCAAACCACCATCAATTTTGCCCTTGTGCTCCACATTGGGGATTTCCCTTCCCATGGTCACCAAATGAGGTCCAGTAAGCACTGTGTCCTGTCTTGATCTTCCTGTACTGGTCTCTGTGATACAGCCTGGGTAGTCCAACAATGGCAATCTATACTCTGAAGAGGCTGAAACCCCAGTAGCCGCTCAGTCCACAAGTTGGATGTTTCAGCAGTCCCCATCTGGCACTGAGGTTTGGAGGATTCTTGGAGAGACATGAGTCTTCAGTCCATATTGGAAGGTTGAAAAGCTGTGTCTTCTCACATCTTTGAAGGATGGCAAAAGCAGTGGCAGCCAAATGGTAGCTGCACTTGCCAGTAAGACAGGCAAAACAACTGTGCTCTTTTTTTTTTTTTACTTTTTGTCTTTTTACTAAGATCTCAAGTGACCTTCCTTCTTTTATACCATCATTCATTTTTCATCTCTAAAAATCTGTTGATGGCCAATCACGAGGGGAAAAGCTGTGATTCAAACTCCAAGTTTTCCTAAGAAGGAGGAGAACTAAACCCAAGTAGAATAAAAGGACTAGAGAGATCGCTCAGCAGCTAAGGGCACTTGTAGAGAATTGGGGTTCAGCTCCCAGCACCCACATAGCAGCAAACAACCACCTATATATAACTCCAGTTCCAGGGGATCTGACACCCTATTCTGGCTTCCACTGGCATTGCATACATGTGGTGCACTTAGATTCATGCAGGTAAATGTTCATACACGTAAAATAAAAATAATCATTTTTCTTTACATTGGAGGGCATTAGAAATCAATAACCAGACAGTAGGAAGATACATATACACAATTGCACACCAGGAAAGAGGAGGTAGAAGACTCCCATAATCCAATGTTCAAAAGGCAGCATGAAGGACAGCTTGAAACATAATCAGCCAGGGACATCTCTGCAAAGACACAAAGATAAGCTGATCCACACGTGGCTTTCCTGTGTTTATCCCAATGTCTCCTTTGTTCTTTGAGGCTCATGGGGCAGCACATAAGCCAACGAGAAGACTGGAGAGAACCAGTTTAGGTCAGGAGACAGAGAGTTTCAGGCAAACTGACTGTATGGAAAAGGATCCTTACGACTAGCCACTATGCCAATGTGGAAGTCACTTAGAAATTACGAAGCTACCTTCACTTGGACTAGCTGCTGCTTCTAATTACCTCTGATAAAAAGAATGCAAACAGAAGTCCCCAATTAGTGATTATTTTCATCAATAGGGCATTTTGAGGTTCTTTTATTTGGGGGGGGCAGAGTCTCTCTGTTGCCCCAGCAGCCCTCGAACTCACCATGTAGATCAGGCTGGCCTCGAACTTACAGAGATCTGCCTACCTCTGCCTCCCAAGTGCTGAGATTAAAGGTGTGCATACCACAAAACACAAGGCTTGAGTTTTTCTTACACAAACTCCCAATGAAATCTTTAAAAATAAATATTTATTTATTTTTGTATATGTGTGTTCACCTACATGAGTTTATGTGCATCTTGTACATGCTCCTAACATATTCTTTTTGTTTATTTAATATTTTATTCTATGTGCATGAGTACCTTACTTAGGTATATCATGTGTATGCAATCCTAAAATTTTGAATGCCATTTCTTTAAAAATTAGAGATTACTGCTATGTTTTAAAAACTACAATTGAAATATTGATTATTAATTTTGACATATTCCTACCAAGTCATCACAATGGCTTTCATGTTTTTTTTCTGTACCTTAGGAATAATTATCTCCCATCACAAAGACACAATGTCTGAATTGTTGCAAACAAGCCAATCTGCATTTTAAAAATTGAAAAACAATGAACCATAAGCAACAGCTGAACTGAGCATCTCCTCTCCCTCAAATTAAGATTTTATTGACAAGGGAGGGTCATTTTGGAAATAATCACATTAGTTCTTCAACAGAGCCATTAGTGGTTCTTTCACATAAAAATGAGCTCAGGAAGGAAATGATGCTTTAATGCAAGGTATCGATGATGGCAGAGTTGCCATTATATAAAGAGTAGATTTTGAATAGCAGAGAGGTATCTCCCTCATCCAAGGCTACACTGAACATGTTGGGATGGAGTAAAGATGTATGTTTCTTTTATCTTCAAGAAAAACTAAGGCAATCAGAAACTACAAGAAATAGAGGATCTAAATATGCAGTGTGTGTGTGTGTATGTGTGTGTGTGTGTGTGTGTGTGTGTGTGTGTGTGTGTATGTGTAGGGGGTGGTGAACTTGGTTTGTTTGTTTGGGCTTTGTGAGACAGGGTTTCCCTGTAGCCCCAGCTAGCCTGGAACTCACTATGTTGACCAGGCTGGCCTGGAACTCAAAGAGATCCTCCCGCCTCTGCCTCCCAAGTGCTGGGAGTAAAAGAGTGTACCATCATGCCTGGCTCTAAATTCGCAGTTTTAAGCAAACTTCAGAGATTGTGTGGAGGTAGGGCACTCAATCGCCAGCACTCTGGGAGCAGGAGAGCTGCCTGCTGGTACCTCGCTATTGAGCGCTCTCTGAGAATTCTTGTCATTTCGAACATTTTCACTCCAGGTTAAGCCACATCTTCAAAGCCAGCCAAAGCCGGTCTGTTCAGAGAAGCTACACACCCCATGAGTGTGTAGCTATTTTTGCTTTCATGAGGGCCAGCTGTCAAGGACCACTCCAGGTTCAGAGTGAAGCTCTCTCCCCATCTTGCTCGCCTAACATCTCCACAGGTACAAGGTGCTCCTGGGATCAAACCCAAACACAGATTTCTTTCTAGAAATTATTTTGTAGGGAGCCCAACCTAAGAGAAGAGGCCAGGCGACAGACATAGGAACATTCTTTTCTATAGGTCCTATGCAGTAGAGAGTCAACAGAGAGCCCAGAAATGGTTTATGTAAAACATCAGGACTAGGCTGTGGGATAGAAGAACCTGAATTTCACACCTTCTGTGTCAACTGGAAATGAATAACATATATACACCTATGCACACATGCATACATATACATATACACAGACATGTACAGAAACACACATACGTTCTGTGTTGACTGGTCATGAGTCTGCACTCCTTGGAAGTGTTGAAGGATAAGGACCTGTTTTAATATGCATGTGTTTCTGTTTTCTCTCTTCAAAGGTGATATAATGTTCTATGAGGTGTAAAGAAGCTAGCATTGAACTAAATCATAAAATTTTTATCTCCCCAAATATAATTGAATCATTTAAAGTTTGGTTGAAAATAATCGAGCAAAAGACTACCAGAGTCACCAAAGAAAAGAGGGACAGAATCGTGTTGTGACTATCAAAATGTGGCAGCCAAGGGCTGGGGGAGCTGGTGGGGAGCATGGGCTTATCATGTGTGAGACCCCACACCCAACCCCCAGCACCTCAAATAAGAAAATAGAGTATTCATCATAGTGGTTTGGTTTGATGAAATTTCTCTATCTGCTTCCCAGCCCTGATACAAATTGCATAAACATTATTAATATTAGAAGATAATTTTTAAAATTAGAAGAT
The DNA here is from genome assembly GCA_009823505.1 of Rhizomys pruinosus. Taxonomy (NCBI): domain Eukaryota; kingdom Metazoa; phylum Chordata; class Mammalia; order Rodentia; family Spalacidae; genus Rhizomys; species Rhizomys pruinosus. The sequence continues at coordinate 2,067,361 of VZQC01001737.1, read as the reverse complement.
AATTAATATTAGAAGATAATTAATTAGAAGAAAATGTATTAACAACATGCTCTGGTGTCTCCCTTCCTAATTCACCTTCATCTCAGTTCGAAGAAAACTAACCCAAGATGGTGCAAGCAAGCCCAGGAGACTGGAAGGGAAAACTCATGTGAATAGAAGCTCTGGCTGCACCTGGTATCAAAGCTGGGTTCACCTTTCTTATGGCCTTCAGTCTGAACAGAGGAAACATCAAGAAGAGTCCGGTAGCAAGATGAACCCTGAGAGCAGGGAACAACACCCAGGAGAGAAGCAGTGTCAGTGGACAAGTCCCAGATGGACAATAGCTGCCACAACCATAGAGCACACACACACAGACACACATACATGACAAATGCACATACACACAAACACATTCACGCATTCACGCATGTTCATGCATATATACACATACATACACACATATATATAACATATATCCACACACATATACATCATACACATAGATACAGATGCATTATATAGACATATACACATGTATATACAGAACTTATATAAGCGTACATATATGCACACATGAACACACATGTACATACATATATGCAACACATACACAGCATATACATACACATGCATACACATATATACGCATAATTATACTTACACATAAATCTATGTGTGCATACATACACATATATGCCAATATACACATATATACATGCATACACACATACATTTATGTATGCACATACACACATGCATGAACATGTATGCATATGTGGAGGAACATATACATAGGTGTTACATGTCTTTATGTGTGTGCACAAGTACATGCGCATGTGCATATATGCATACATAGAGATACATATGTATACACATACACATATATGTGCATGTGCACACACTGACATACAGAATGTGAAAGCACACATACATACACACATAACGCGTTCATCCACACAGCACACTCATGCACACGTACACATGCTTTTGTACTTCAGGGATTCAAAGATGAGGAAAAAACTCGAGTACAGTCATTGAACTTAGAAAGTAAAAAAGAAGCCAGGCGTGGTGGCACGCGCCTTTAATCCTAGCACTCAGGACGCAGAGGCAGGCGGATCTTTGTGAGTTCAAGGCCAGCCTGGTCTACAGAGCAAGTTCCAGGACAGCTGGGGCCACAGGGAGACCCTGTGTCAAAAAGATAAAAAAAAAAAAAAGTAAAAAAGAAAAAAAAAGAACCAGACTTGCAAGCCAGGTACCAAGGCAAAAGCTGTAACACCAACACTCCTGGGGATTGAGCCAAGAATATTATTACTTCAAGACAGAAAGAAGAGGGAGAAGAGAGGAAAGATGAGGGAGGGCGAAGAGAGGGGAAGGGGAGGGAGAACAGATGGGAAGGGACGGGAGAGGTGCAATAAGACAGAGGAGGTGGGAGAGATGGGAGAGAAGAGAAGAGAGAGGACAGGAGAAGGGACGGGAGAGGTGCAATAAGACAGAGGAGGTGGGAGAGATGGGAGAGAAGAGAAGAGAGAGGAGGGGGGCCTATAAGAGAGAGGACAGGAGAAGGGATGGGGAGGGGGCAGAGGAAAAAGGGAGCAGGGAGAAGGGAAGAAGGAAGGAAGATAGAAGGAGAAGGGAAGAGGGAAACATTTCCAATAAAATAATGTACTAACCAGGCATAGTGGCACACACCTTTAATGCCAGTACTCCTGAGTCAGAGGAAGGGGGATCTCTGTGAGTTCAAGGGCCCCCTAGTCTACATAGCAAGTTCCAGACCAGCTGGGGCTACAGGGATACCCTGTCTTAAAAAGATCAAAAAAAAGTACTAAGGAAAACTCACCCAAATCTCTGAAAAAAGAAAAGATTTCAGAGTGATGTGCATGCTAAGAGGAAGAGGAAGACATAGCAGAAGGGTGAGTGTGGAAGAAGACAGGAGGAGTGAAGGGATGGAGGTGAGTGTGACAGAACACAGGAGGAGGAGTGAAGAGATGGAGGTGAGTGTGACAGAACACAGGAGTGAAGAGACAGAGATGAGTGTGACAGAACATGGGAGGAGTGAAGAGACAGAGGTGAGTGTGACAGAACACAGTAGGAGGAGGAGTGAAGAGATGGAGGCGAGTGTGACAGAACACAGGAGGAGTGAAGAGATGGAGGTGAGTGTGACAGAACATGGGAGGAGGAGTGAAGAGATGGAGGCGAGTGTGACAGAACACAGGAGGAGTGAAGAGATGGAGGTGAGTGTGACAGAACACGGGAGGAGTGAAGAGATGGAGGTGAGTGTGACAGAACACAGGAGGAGTGAAGAGATGGAGGTGTGACAGAACACAGGAGGAGTGAAGAGACTGAGGTGAGTGTGACAGAACATGGGAGGAATGAAGAGATGGAGGTGTGACAGAACACAGAAGGAGTGAAGAAATGGAGGTGAGTGTGACAGAACATGGGAGGAGTGAAGAGATGGAGGTGAGTGTGACAGAACATGGGAGGAGTGAAGAGATGGAGGCGAGTGTGACAGAACATGGGAGGAGTGAAGAGATGGAGGTGAGTGTGACAGAACATGGGAGGAGTGAAGAGATGGAGGTGAGTGTGACAGGAGGAGTGAAGGAAGGGATGAGCTGAGGAGAAGGCAGACACCTCTGCCAAGCACTTACTCTTCACACTCTTCTTTAATATTAATTAATCAGCGTAATTCACCACATTAACAAACTAAAGGAAGAAAACCCATTTGACCAGATCATTCCACCAGATGCAGGAAAAGCACTTCACAAAGTCCAGCACCCATTCGTGACAAAATGCTCAGCAAACAGGACAGGAGAGTCCTTCTCCCGACACATAATTTCTTGGTGGCACCAGCAAAATTGTCATGTAAATTTGAAAGGCAGAACTAAAGGAAGGACCTGGAATGAAGGTGAGGCTCCCCTGTGCACACATCCCTGGGACAATGTGCAGACAGGCAGCCTTGTCAGAAACATGTCCTCGCAGCAACTGAGGGCCTGTGACTTCATCTAAGCTGTGAGAGACCTGCTCTCTGCATCCAAACAGATTTTTTTTTTTTGTCTTTTTGACTTTTTGAGACAGGGTCTCCCTGTAGCCTCAGATGGCCTGGAACTCACTCTGTAGACCAGGCTGGCCTTGAACTCAGAGATCTGCCTGCCTCTGCCTCCCAAGTGCTAAGATTGAAGGCATGTGCCACAATGCCCAGTTTAAAAGACAGTTCTTAGCCACCATGTGGGTGCTGGGACTCGAACCAGGTTCCTCTGTAAGAACAGTCAGCACTCTTAACTGCTGAGCCATCTCTCCAGCCCCCAAACAGAATTTTTAAAGCAGCCAACATTACGCTGATAGCTTACTTCCAATTTTTAAGAATTTTCTAGAACCCCAGGGCTCTGCCTGCTTCCGTCTTCTGGCCACCCATATATTTTAAGATTTATTTTGTTCTTAATTATGGGAGGTGGAGGGCTGGAGAGGTTGCTTAGTAGTTAAGAGCACCGGCTAATCTTGCAGAACACCAAAGTTTGGTTCCCAGGACAACTGTCCATGACTCCAGTTTCAGGAGGTCTGACGACCTCTTCTGACCCACACAGGCATTGCATGACACAGGTGTGCTTCCATATATGTAGGCAACACACTCATACACATAAAATAAAAACAATGAAATTATATATATATATATATGTAATTACATATAATTACATGTATATGTAATAATGGGGGTTGGTTTGTGCATGTGAGTACAGAGGCTTGCAGCAGCCAGAAGGGAGTGTCAGATCCCCCGGAGCTGCAGTTATAGGTGATTGTGAGCGGTTATAGGTGATTGTGTATGGTTCTGGGAGGTGGCATCTGGTCCTCTGCAAAATCAATCACTGTGGGCTCTGAAGCACTGGACCATCTCTGTAGCCCCCTGTCTCTGGTGTTACTTTTCTGACTCGTATTTATTTATATTGCCATTTTGTCCTATTTGGCTGTAAGTCCTTGGGAACAGAATTGTGGGCTGAGCAGCTTTGCCCTTGGAGCTTGGATGCAATTCCTTCTCGGGCTGGGTCCTCAATAAGGACTTGTTGAATGAAATGGAATGTCACTGGAACAGACACCCAGACAGGGGTGTGCAGTCTAGTCTGCTCAGCCTTTAGTCACTTGACTCCAGAAGCCTCTGTCCCTGGCTTCCAGGGTCCTTTCCTGTATTTTGCTAGGAATTTTATAAGAGGAACATGAAATCGATTTGTCTCTTCAGTACAAGAAGGATGCTGTAACTGTCTCCACTAGATGCTGTCTTAGCTATCAACTAGGAGTGGGGAGACACTGCATCCAGGGCCCCAACAGGAACTGTGACAATGGCAGATGTTTAAAGTAGGACATCTTATGAGGGATCCCACATCTTGTGGTAAGTCCAAAGACCTGAGGAACAAAGAAATTCGGGGAGGACAGGCGTGTCACAGGTGCGTCTGCGGTTGAAGGACTCTGCGCAGTGGGGCACGGCTGAGCTCGGAGGAAGGAAGCAAAGCTGCCAGTTCAGTGCCATCTAAAAGAGGCTGAATTTACATGGGAACAGTTGCCAGTGTGGGACCAGTCTAATGATTTTATCTCATTCTCTATCTGACTTCCCTCCAGTGAATCTTGTAAAGGAACCAGCTACTTGATCCTTTAATCCAGCTAACATTTTATAAAAGAAGATTCAAATTAGTTTTGCTTATTCCAGATGCTTTATATGCAAATGAGCCTCCAACTCACTGGCAGAAAAAAGCGGACGCCATGATGTGTTGAAGGAAGCACTCCCACCCGACCCTTCCCCAAACAATAGTAGCATTCTTTTTCGCCGGCGCTGCCCCTGGTTCCCTTCTCCCAAGGGAAGAACTTGAGAATCCCCGGGTGTCTACTATGTGACTCTGATTCCCAAGGATGAACTCCAAATTCCTTGTCTGTATAACTTAACTGGCTTCCACCTTCCCCAAACACCAGGTAGATCCCTACCCAGCCTTCTATAAACAGCATTACCTATGCAGTATTAATCAGAGTTTGCGAGTCAAATATTAAGATCATTCCTTGGGGTAATTCAATGGTACAACATTGCCATTTTCTTTTCCCCTTTGCCACTCTAACTAGGCAAGAGAGACTGAAAATGTTGAGTGAGAAATTATTTATTTAAAGCCACAAGCCAACACATGTAGACTCTGGATAAAAATTGCTTATGCTCCTTTACAACGAAAGTGGCATCTTAATGCAGAACAGCGCAGTGCCTCAACCTCGCCCGTGGGCCAGCTCTTCCGTCCCCCCATGTAGCCTGGCATTTGCCCTCCAGCATTCCCATGGTGCTTGCCTCCAAATGGAAGTGCTCTTAATTCCAAATGATTTATTGGGGACAAGCGGGAGGTCTGTCCAAGCTAAGTCTGTTTGTGTTTGGCTTCCCGTGTCTCCAGGGTGATTCCAAGGAGATATTTCACACTGTTAAAGCAGGGATGGGAGCAACAGAATATCCAGGATTGCCTGGCTAGAGCTCCAGGCTGCCTCCCACTACCGCGCCATTCCCACTGAGTTGCTTGTTGTCGGGGATACTGTTGGGTTGATCAAAGGGGGTTGATCTTCATGAAAGCAGCGTGGCTAAGTGTGGTTGTGGCCTTGGTTTCTCTGTGGTCCCATTCCCAGGGCATTTGCTGTACGACAACATTCTCCAGACTCTGCAACCCCTTTCTGTCTGTCTCTAGCTTATCACCCACTCCATGAAGGGTCCAAAGTTCAATATTCTGATGATACTGCCCAATGCTAAACATGTAATAGATAAATTAAAATGCTAAATGAATGAATATGTGAAGGGATTGCTTCCAAGGGTGATTCAGCTAAAGCAGGTGCATGCTTAATGAAGAAAGGTAGTGCATTTAAACCGGGTGATCTGGTTGGAATGCAGCCTGATCCTTTACAGCCAGCTCCCTCTGAATAGAACATCAGGCAGAAGAATGAGAGCACTGCGCCATATGCTTTCTGTGATCGTGGAAATATTTTGTATCTGGGATTGTTGGATATAGTAACCACTCCCTGGTTACAGCCAGCGAACTCTTGACTGAATTTTACTTAATTTTCATAAATTTAGGTTACATAGTTTCATGGGGCTTAACAGTTATTTACTGGAAAACACAGGTTTGGAGACACCCCAGGAGAAACTCTTCGAAGAGGAAAAAGTACGTGTGCCCATGTATGAGAGTGCATGGAAAGTGTGTTAGGAGTGTGTTTTCAGGGAAAGGTAGACCTTGATTTGAGTCATTGGCCTTGCACTCTCTGCCGCATGACCTTGAATAACTCATTGTTATTGTTGGCATGCAGTTTCCCTTCCTGCCAAGCATGTCAGGATGGAAATCTTAATTTTTTTTTTGAGGAGCTATGATAAAATGTCAACATCATCCTAAAACTGACTTGTTGAAGGGTGGCACCCCCCAAAGAAAAATATGTATAATTTTATACAGCATACCATATATACACATGCCACACATACACACCACACCATACACATATCACACACTACACATACACACTATACGTACATGCACTACACACATCACACACCACATACCACACATACACAACACAGAGAACACACACATCATACACATACCACATACATGCCACACACACCACATATACACACTACATACACCACATACACACATGGCACTTGCAAATCTTTCTTTTTTCATCCTGTGCCACGTGTCCTGTCCTGTCCTCCTGTGCACTGTGCCTCCAACCTCTTGCCTCTGGGGAAAGAGCCACATCCTCACTAAGGAGAGAACCAACTCGAGATCTATCTTCACTGTGTCATTGGAATTGAAGTAACAGGAATGTGTGTACATTGCACTTGAAAAGTCAAGAGGAGACACATAGGGAAGGGAGGGGGAAGGACTCAAGGCATAAGACCTCAGCTGCATGGAGGATGCTTTTTGACCCTGCTTCTGACCATCAAAGCTCAGCTGGGGGGTGGTGGTATGGGTGCCCAGCGCAGCGTGGAGTAGCCCTGGATCTGAACTGTCGTTTGGCAGGTTACTGAGTCTCGGTTCAGGATATTTAGTGTTTGTGAATACCAAGTCTCCACCAGCAAGTAGGGCTGGCTTTACTTAGGACACTTGAGGGGACGTGAGTGGCCACTGCAGGGCACACAGTGATCATGGACAGACTGAAGGGCACACTGATCGTGGAAAGACTGCAGGGCACACAGTGATTGTGGATGGACTGCAGGGCACACTGATTGTGGACAGACTGCAGGGCACACAGTGATCGTGGACAGACTGCAGGGCACACGGTGATCGTAGACAGACTGCAGGGCACACGGTGATTGTGGACAGACTGCAGGGCACACGGTGATCGTGGACAGACTGCAGGGCACACACTGATCGTGGACAGACTGCAGGGCACACGGTGATCGTGGATAGACTGCAGGGCACACGGTGATAGTGGACAGACTGCAGGGCACATGGTGATCGTGGACAGACTGCAGGGCACACACTGATCGTGGACAGGCTGCAGGGCACACTGATCATGCACACACAGATATTCCTTTTCCTCTTTCCTCAGTTCCACCATTGACACGTCCACAGTTCGGCTTCCTTTCCATCTGGCAGCTAATCAATCTCACCTCCTCACCTGTACACTGCTTTGTGGAAAGTCTAAAAACATTGAGTTTGTATTTTCCTTTATCTCAATATCAACATACCCAGTGAATACAGAAATTTAAAGATGAAGGAACTAACAGAATGGCCAGCTTAAGGTGAATGCATGCATGCCTCTGTGTGTGTGTGTGTGTGTGTGTGTGTGTGTGTGTGTGTATGTATGTACCTGTGCCCTTCACATGGCACTCATGGGAAGGCCAGAGGACAGCTTGCATGAGTCATTTCTCTCCCTCCACAATGTAGGGCCCAGGGATCTAAAGATCAAAATCAGGCTTGGCAGCAAGTACCTTTACCCACTAAGCCACCTCACTGGCCCAACGCCCAGCTTTTACCATAAGCAACATAATAGAAAGTTGTGTTCCTTGACTGTTTCCTACATTAATAAGCACATGTTCCATTAAGCAGTGTTGGGAGTAGAGTTTCATTTTTAAGATGTATTCAGCTATGATTTAAGCCTTACTGTCCCCAGCCACAATAGCTTGGGCATGCATACTCTCTGGTCTTTTAAGACTTAGAAACAAGCCTGTTAAAACTGAGTTAATTGCAGCTATTCAGAAAAGTGGGACCCTCAGAATGTAGTCAGCCCACAGGGCACTTAAAATGGACTATTGCTCCAGCCTCACCATCCCCTGACCCCTCTGTTAAGGAGAAGGTGGTAGGTGGGTACCCTTCTTTTTGCAGGATCCTTTCTTGCATGTACCTTCAGGCACACTGTCAGAAAAAAAAAAAAAAAAAAAGCTCTTCTTTGAGCTCCCTCTCCCCTGAACCAAAACACAACACGTTTCTATACCACAACACCTGTGCATTTTTAAGAAAGTATATCAACCGAAGGGGGTTGGCCCATTAATCAACTGACGCTGACGAAAGTGTTAACATTCTTCTCATGCACCTGAAGAACATTGTGGTCATAGATTACTATCACATCTTCCTCTCATCGCTGGAGGCACCTAAAGAAACAAGTCCCTTCCATTGATATCTCTGCATCACAGTTTTGTTCCTCAGCAAAAATAATCTATGATTAAGTTTCTTGGGAAGCAAAATTAAAAATAAAAGTTCAGACAAGTTTGAGTTTATTGCTATAAATATTATCAGACAGCCATACTGAATTTCCTGAGTAGTTTATTAGGACAGATATATTCCCCACCTAGAGAAAGGTTGGACTTATCATGAAATGAATTTTAAAACTTGCAATGCCGGCTGTGTTAGGTTGGGGCCCGTCCTTCAAGGATTGGAACCTATAATGGTTTGAATCTGAAATGGCCCCATGGGTTCTTGTGTTGGATGTCTGTTCTACTCCCAGGAGGCTGTGGGGCCTTTGGGAGGTGGGGAAGGAGGTTGGTAACTAGGGTTGGGATTCTGAGACTCTGGAGTGGGTTCCAGGCCCACTCTGCTTCCTGGTCTAGCACAATCTGAATGGCTCTCGTCAATCCCATACCTCTATTTCCATAGTGTTCTACTAAAGCACAGGGGACCAAGTAATTGAGGCTGGAAATTTCTGGAAACATGAGCTAAAGTAAATCCTTCCTCCATAAATTGTTTCTGTCGGGTATTTAGTCACAGTAATGTAAAAGTGATGAAGCAGGAACTGAGAAGAGTGAGGGTTTTCTTAGAGAAAGCGGAGACAGGAAACATGGAAGCTTGTGGAACCCTGTCTTCCAGCCACGACATTACCGCTGATGTCTTGGAATCAGAACGGCTGCCCTGACCCACAGGAGACACAGGTTAACTCCACAGACACAGCATGCTCCTGCAGATAACCCTGACCTCAGCTAAGCTCGTGGGTTCACCAAGCCACACTGTGAGCCACTGCTTCTCTGGTCTCTCACTGGTGGCTTCTCTCGGGTGAATAGACATGTGGTCACATCCAGCCCAGGAAAGCTAATGGACTGAAACTGACGTAGATGAGTGTGTTGAGCAAGATATTTGTTCTTTAAGTTTCAGTACTTAGCATAAAGTCTGGCTTAGGATTTTGGATGAATTAAACTATGTAAATATAAAAGCAAGAGAGATTTGGGGATGAATTTAGATTTTTAGGAAAGATGACAGCCCTCCCTGTTAATTAAAAACAATGTAAGAGCCATCGTGAGCCATCGTGAGCCATCAGACAGAAGCAGAGAGACGCGATAGCTTTGCTATTTTCTCCTCAGTACTTTTAAAAGAAGATTATTAAGTAAATCATGCAGAATCCTTTTCCTCCTTGTGGCTGCACCTACCTTCTAGATCTTAAGCCTTGGTTTATTTTCCTACTGGGTTATCTGACCCTGGTTTGCTGCTGCCTCTCATCTCTGTCTTGTTTTCTGGCTTACTATCCAGTCATAGTGGTGCACAGTTGTAAACCCAAGCCAGCCTGCACTTCATAGCAAGATACTGTCTAGTAAATAATAATAATAAATAAATTAAATAATGACTCATGGAGATTGGAAGAAGGAAGTTAGGTGAAGACTTTTTCAAGGAAGTATTCTAAGACCCCCAGCTATTATTTTTTCCTAGACATATAAACCTATTATAGATTCCAGTTTATAAATTAAGCACAGCAATAGATTAGCAATGTTTATAACTGATAAAATAGGACAGTTATGACAAGCTTCGATGGGAAAAGTTCTGTGAACATCATTTCTCTCTCGTTCTCTCCAAATGTCTTATTAAACTTTCACATTTTCTTTTGTATATCTGACTCTTCAGCCTCTCTACTCATCTCACACCTCACATTCTCATATTTCACACATTTCTTGGGCCATAGGTGCTCGACATCTGTCTCACTCACTGTTTTAGATGATACCGTGCACTTTGGACCCTCCAGTTGAGCCCTACTGATTGTGGATTAAGTACTAAGAAAAAAAACTTAGAGCAGTTAGCATTGGTATCAGAATATCTGGTAGTATTCTCCATCTTCTTTGGGCTTGGTCTGTTTGAGGAGCCTCCTGTGTGATTAGAACATAGTCAGATAAAGAGATCTGTCTCTGTCCACATCTATTATGCCAGATTTATGTACCCGTAATGCCTAATTTGATGTGTGGATGCTGGGCATGGGGGAGCATAGGCAGAGATTGTAGTGATAGAGTTGGCGCCTCCACGTCTGAGCACCTGGACCATCTGGGGACTGTTAGAGAGCTAATTGTCAGGTGTACGTATACTGTAATACAAAGATTGCCCAAGCTTCAAGAGCAACCACTTCTGCCCTTGGAAGTGTCTTACAGTCAATGGGCAGCTTTTAGTGCATGGGCTAGAATGCCCAGGTGGAGGGCGTGGGTTAGATGAGGAGAATGCAGAGACAGACAGTGGACTGTGGAAGAGGTACCTGGCACATGTCTACACTGAGAAAACTTTATGCTTTTGAGGTGGCCTTGGGATATTTTATTTCCTAAGTCTATGAGGAAAGTAGATCTAGGTTTCAAATTCAACATGAAAAACTCATCTTGCTCTTCTCTGGAGTCAGGAAGTCCCCAAAGCTCTCAAGAGATTGACAAAGTGGGTATGTGGCTGTGGGTGTGGTAGGGATGAGGGAAGATTGCAGGAACAGATTATGGAGATCATGAAGAAACAGAGTTCTCAAGTCTGAAGTCAGCCTGGGCTACATAATAAGACCTTATCAAAAAATTAAAAAGCAAACAGAAAACCACGATCAAGAGTAACACGTGTCAGATGTGGCTTCTGCAATGGCAGAGGAAGGTGAACGGGAAGGTGAGAATCGCCCCCCCCCCCGCATCCCTCCCCGCATCCCTCCCCAGGAATATGCAGTCTTCCTAACAACTAGGAAAACGGAATTCTGCTTTGGGGTTTAAATTGGGGAGCGATGTGATCAGATCAGTGTAGCAGAGAGAGGAACTTTGAAACACAGATTGAAGTCAACAGTATTAGCTGCAGAGAGATAAGAAGATAGACTGAGGCTGGGGGAGAGAGAGAGCCTGAGATAAGGGAACGGAAGCCCTGGGACGGAAATGGTAAGAAGAAAAAAAGACTGCAAGGGCACCATGAACAGAAATGGACTTAGTGTTAAGAGAAGGATTAGGAAAAATAACTTTTAAATTCTCCTCTGGCTTTGGTAAGTGGATGATGGGCAACAGGGACAAAAGCACAAGAAAGTCAGTAAGCAGTGGGTTTATGGGTAAATCTCAGAGCAGAGAAGTAGCTTTGAAGTCATCTGCCCGTGTCCACCTATTCTGCCTTTGAAGGCCCAGTCCTTTGCTTTACCATGGGTATGAGGTGGGCGCTTTCTCTGAACGGTCCTATGACTGTTGACATTTTTCCTTTCTTCAGCCAGCACTCTGCCTTGAAACACTGGTTAGAAGATAATATTTAAAAGTAAGGGGGCTGGAGAGATGGCCTAGCAGTTAAGAGCGCCGACCGCTGCTACAGAGGACCCGGGTTCGATCCCCAGCACCCACATGGCGGCTGAGAACCGTCTGAAACTCCAATTCCAGGAGAACTCCAGTTCCAGGGGAATCCGAGACCCTCTTCTGACCTCCGCGGCATTGCACCACACAGGTACACAAACTTGCATGCAGACAGTACATTCATACACATACAGAAATAAATAAAATTAATAAAAAAATTTTTTTTAATTTTTTTAAAAAAAGTAAGAAATGCTGGAGCCTCTATGGTGGCTCAGCAGGGTCAGGCACTTGCTGCCAAGCCTGATGACCTGCACTGGATCCCCGGGACCTACCTGATGGAAGGAGAGAACCAACCTCCTGCAGGGTGTCCTCTGGCCTCCACGTGGACAGCCATCGAACTCCATGGCCAGCCATCACACTGCGTTCCCACACCCAAGCATGCAAAATAAATAAAGAAAATGTAAAAACAAATTGAAAAATGTTGACATAAAAAAATCTGGATTTCAGACTGTTTTTGAGATGTTGAAACATGGACTTGTCTGTCTGCCCCTGACCACTGACCCCTTCCTCCTACCCAATAGTTGCTCTTTTCTATTTTCATGCTTAAGTCTAGATTTTGCATATGAGAGCAAATCTACTATGGGCCTTTCTGAGCCTAGCTTGTTTCACTTAACATGATGACCTCCAGTTCCCTCCTATCTTGTAAAGGCCACAATTCCATTCCTATGGCTGAATCGTCGTACCCTGTTGTATGTCACAATTTTCTTTATCCATCCATCTCTCAGAGGGCACCTGGCCTGTTTCCATAACTTGACACCTAACTAATATTGCCACAGGGAAGGCCAGTGCATAGGTATGTCTACCACATGCTGATTTTGAGTCTGGTCTATGCCCAAGTATAGTGTAGCTAGGTCATGTGATAGTTCCAGGTTTCATTTTTTTCAAGGTAGACCTATATCTATTCTCACTGTGTCTGCACAGTTTACATTCCAACCAGCTGTGTAAGGTTTCCTTTTCCCGGCAGCCTCACCAGAATTTGTGTATTTTTTAACCTCTGGGTGATTGCTATTCTAATTGTAGTAAGATTTTATCTCAATGAAGTTTTGTTTGCATTGTTGATTATTTCTTTGTGTGTGTGTGTGTGTGTGTGTGTGTGTGTGTGTTTATTGGTTGTCTGTACTTCCTTTAAGAACTACCTCTTGGGCTCATTTCCTCAATGACTGGCTGCACTCGGGTTGTTTCTTTGACAGTTTTACTAGGTCAGTTTCCTGTGTGACCCATCTACAACAGGGGATCTCAAAACCCACTTGATCCCCGGACCTACCCAGGCAGTTCCAAGGGCTTCCTGCAGCTCTCTGCCTGAGGCTGTTCTTTCCCCAATGGACTGCATGTGGCAAGTGTGTGGACCAGATCAAAGTAACAAGCAACCTTACCCATGATCTCCACAACCTCAACCAATGAGGAAGAAAAGCTGCTCGATGGGTACTCAAGCCCCTTGCTGCCTCTGTGAGGAAATCCTGAGGCTCTTCCACACAGTCTCTGAGTGTCTCCAGCGGCAGTGTTCAGGGACATCACCATCACCTCCCCTTACTATGTCTGGGGCTGCGTTCTCCTGGGATCATCTCTGACATAAGCTGCTTGAATCCAAGCCTTGTGTGAGGGTCTGTGCAGAGGCAACTCAAACTGAGAAAAGATCTGAACCCAAAGAAATCTGTCTTCTCTCAGTTTTAACTGCTCCCCCAAAGTATTTTCACAGCCTCAGCCTGCAAGAGCTACATATCCCACTGGAGGCAACTGGGGCTTAGGGCCCACACGTCAGCTGTCCAAGGTCATTCTGCATGATTGTCTCAAAGGATGAACCTCTCTATCCTGACAAGGTCCAGAGCTCTATCCACAACCACAGGTAATCCATAATACCTCCCGCTACCAAATCCAACACCATCTGGTTTTGAAAATAAAGTTGAACGAGAACTCCGCAACACCTATTTATTTGTTCCGTTCCTTTCTCTGTTCTTCGCAGACCAGAGCGGTTGCCACAGAAAACATCCTACCCACAAAACTGGAAACATTTACTATCTGAGAGCCAACGTCAGCTGACCCCGCACTCCATCCTAGCAGTGTTGAAGGCAGATCTATCCCCTGGGCTCACTCACAGGTAAACAGAGAACCGCTTCTCCTGCTTTACCTGTGCTCATTGGAGCAAATACGACTGCTACTCCCTTTTGTGAAGGATGCTTGTGCAGCTCAAGGATCAAGGTTGCAACTCTGACTTCTGATAAATTAATTTATTATTTAAGCACATCTGCCTGTTTATTTAAAGAGGTGCACTAGCCTCCACTTGTGCACTTGTGTGGAAGGAAACATCACACTGAGTTCTCAAGTGTCACAGCAATTAGTCAAATGGGAAAGACGCTGCTCCTGGATGCTCAGGGACACTGTACTTGATAATCTTTAATTTGCTCGATATTACAATTAAGGTAACTTCAAACGTGTTATAATCTTAATAATGTCAACATGTCTCCATTATCTCAGTGTACATATTATTTTTTAACCTACTTCACACATAAGAATGTATTAATGCATTTTTTTGGCTGTTGGTAAAATGGCCCCTCTTGCTGGCTTGTGAAGGACTTAATAACCTTGCAGAAATGTTTGACTGGTGAGTATTTTTAAATTATTGGAAAATTACTCAGTGAAGACTGGAAAAAATGCACTACAATATCATTGGTTGGAAGGATGTGTTCACAGGAAAGTTGCCACTGCAAGTTGTCCTACTAACAAAAGAAGCTGAGCTTGGGGCTGGAGAGATGGCTCAGCAGTTGAGAGCACCGACTGCTCTTGCAGAGGACCTGGGTTTGATTTCCAGCACCCATATGGCAGCTAAGAACTGTCTTCAACTCCAGTTCCAGGGGAATCTGACGCCCTCTTCTGACTTCGGAGGCATTGCATGACACGGGTGCACCAACCTACATGCAGACACTACACTCATACATATAAAAAAAGAAGCTGAGCTGTGGGCAGCTAGGAGAGTTTGAAGTTCGAAGACCTGGGTTCTAGTCCTGATTTCAGAACCCATTAGCTCTCTGGTCATGAGACAGTTGCTGAACCTGTCTGAGAAATGATTTCTGTACTTCCAACTACAAAGTCTTGGTCACCCTGGTAATATCCACTTCAAATGTAACTTCCAAATGCTGCCCAAATGAGATGTGTAAACTCCAAGGAGCTGGGCACATGTATGTTATTGTTACACAGCTGGGACAGAAGTCTTAGGATGGTGAGTCAGGCGATTGTCTGTTGTCATTTACCTCTGGGTCTCTGTTGGTATTTTCTGACAATTAAATATACACCAGAAGGAAAGTGGACAGAAAAGACAACTCATACCTATCACCTAGAGCTGTATCACCAAAAATGACAGATGACCCCTGTCCCACATACTGGTCCCTGCCCTGGGTGAGGATAGGCTCCTCCTGGGAGAAATTCAGCTTCCTCAGGAGGAGAGAAGTGGCCAGCAGAAAGAGGAATTTGTGGGAGTCACCTGACTTCATCCTGTGAGTGGTCAGTGAGCAGTGGCCAGATTCTATTTGCTTATCTGGGGGGCAACTTCCTCAGCCCTGGGCAGTCCCTCGTGCCCCTGCCTCCTTCACTAACTCTTCAGAGGTAGGCATAAGCCAGTGTCTGGATTGGTAAACATTTATGTAACTCCAACGCTTGGCACTGGTGTGAAATTACTGATATGTTGGGATCCTCTATTTTCCCTAATTAGACCAGTGAGTGAGGGATTTGCAGAAACAATTCCAGAGACTCTCTCTTTAATATTAACTAATGTGCACTTGGCCTACTTTTTGATTTTCCCACTGAACATATAGGGTCAGTTTCTCATCTTGCTCCGCACCCCTGTGGAGTCAGCTCCAAGCTCTGAGCTGCAATGTTTCCAGTGTGTCCTCCCTCCCTCCTCCCCAGCCTTGTCCTTTGCCGTCTACCCAGGCTTCAGTACACTGGCCACCCACAGACAGACATGGAGGTGCTGTCAGGGGCAAGCAGCACTATTTTCATGGCTCATGGAATAAATTCAGTGAAGTAAACTGCAATCGTTAGAGTTGTTTAAGATGTACCTGCGGACCTGGGTGGTTACTGTGCCCGTGTCTGGGTGTGTGTTTAACCATGGCCTAAGTATAAGTACTTTAGGATGCTGTTTATTCAGGCTGAGAATGATAAGCTAGGAACACAAAAAGGAATGCCTCTGTGAGAGCCTAAGGAGCGTGGCAGGGAAAATGATGGCTTTGAAGTCAGATGTTATTTCTGGCCCCTGAACTGACTTCTGTAGTCATCAGCTAGTCAGTTCATGTGAGCTCCAAACTCTCCATCAGTAGAACACAAATAAAACCTAATTCTTAATTTGGCTATGAGTATATAATAAAGGTTATAATAAATTTCTCTCCAGTTCCCAGCACCTAAGAGACACGTGAAAAATGATAATTGCTACAGAATTAGTGACATTCACCTTACCTGTCATCTCTGAGAGTATCATGGGTAGATAAGTGTATAGAGAACCAACCTGTAAAAAGGTAAAGAAAAATACTAGCTCAGTGATGAGGAGTTAAGAGTCACAGGCCTTAATCAGGAAGTTTGTCTTTTTTTTTTTTTTTTTTTTTTTTTCTTTTTGGGACAGGGTCTCCCTATAGCCCCAGCTGGCCTAGAACTCACTCTGTAGACCAAGCTGGCCTTGAACTCACAGAGATCCACCTGCTTCTGCCTCCTGAGTGCTAGGATTAAAGGCATGTGCCACCACGCCCAGCTTAAAGACTGTTCTTAGCCACTATGTGGGTGCTGGGAATCGAACCCGGTTCCTCTGTAAGAGCAGTCAGTGCTCTTAACCAATGAGCCATCTCTCCAGCCCAGGAATTTTGCTCAGGGTCTTTCTCACTGTTTCTTCTAAACTATTCCCTTCCAGCACCACAGACACCTTCACGTCAAAGAGGCCCATACTTCAGAGGAGGGGAAAAGGATGGGAGGTCACTTGCTCGGCAAGCCAGAAATTCAGGCCTGGTTTCTAGGTAGATTTGGTTCTCCTTGCCTGGAACAGTCTGCCCGCCCACCACTGCACAGCTGCTCCTCTCCTTCCGTTCTGGTACTCTGCTGGGACATCGTCATTTCCCACAAAACTTAGGTCTGGATGACTGAGTCTGCCTGAGCATCAGCAAGCTAGAAGATGGTGAAAGAACAAAGTCAGCATTTTAAAAATTACAAATTTGACATTTAGTATTTGGTCTACTTGTCTGTGGAGTTCTCACTTCAATAACCTACAAAATCCCAGAGTGTTTCTCCCAGCTCCTTGCTCTGACCTCTGTTACTACTTGAATTGGAAATGTCTCCCACAGGCCCAGGTAGGAATGATATTTACAATATGGACACGCTGTGGAAAAATAGCTTTTGATTAACCTTACAACCAAAGAGTTGTTCTTATCTTGTTTATAATGTAAACAAACTACTAGTCCTTGAACTCTTGCAACCAAAACATACAGCGCTTGACCCAGAACAATGTATGAATGTTCGTATGTGTGTTTTGTATATCAACCTTGTCAAATAGCTAATATTTATTGAAAGCAACAGACTAGCCCATTTGTGTTGCAAACACTAGATGAGATTGAATTGATAGCATCTGTTTGTGGTTGTATGTGTTATCCTAAGTTAATAAGGGACGGAAGAGACTATTTCACACAATTTCATGCTGAATATACTACACAATGAAAGAGAGGGGGGGCTGGAGAGATGGCTCAGTGGTTAAGAACACTGGCTGCTCCTACAGAAGACCTGAGTTTGGTTCCCATTACCCACATAGTGGCTAACAACCATCCTTAGCTCTAGTTCCAGGGGATCTTATTCCCTCCTCAGACCTGAGGACACTGGTGACACCTGTGGTGAACTTAACATACACGCAGGCATAATGTTCATACACATAAAATAAAATGAAATAAAATATTTTTAAAAAGTGAGAAGGAAGACATTGTTCAAAAGCATTGTTTGAGAGTAATCTGAAGGAACAGGTTCCCAGGGCAGTTTGGATTCCCTCTTGCTAAACTCGATTCTCAGAGACAGGCTGCTTCTATTCAGGCATCCCATAGTTACTATTTTGAATATTTTTTCCTCGCTGTTGGCACCATTTGGGCACCTGTGGATCCTTTAGGAAGTCACACTCAGCTGGAGGAGGAAGACACTAAGAATGGGGCTTGGAAGGATATTCCTGGTCATCTACAATGAAGGGAACAGCCTCAACACACACTGCAGCCATAAAACTAAGCTGCTTCCCACTATCTTCCTGCTGTGACGGAATAAAACTCCCCAAAACCATGAGCTAAAATAAATCTTTCTTCCTTCAGTTGTTTCATTTGGACATTGAGGTCACAGTAATAAAAAAGTAATTAATATGCCCTCCCTTTCATGTGGATTCTTGCGGCCCACCTCTTTGAGATATAAAAGCTCCTCCCTGGTGAGGTCCATCTTGATTGCATATGGCTAATGAGAAAACAGCACTTCTCTCTTCTCCCCTGGCATACCTTCATTGCCCAGGACTAGAAGCTTTAGAAGGAAACACATTCCTTCAGTGGTATCTATTCTCAGCTTTCAAATTCCCATGGCAATGCCAGGTACTGGGCTGTGGTAAGCCAGCTCTGACACCTGTGCTATGGGCACCAGAGATGAACTTCTGTCAAACGGACCCATGCTGTGGACTGTGTGACTGTTTTGCTTCTCCATCCTGCAGTGCACACCAACCTCTCCATCCTGCAATGCACACCAACTTCTCCATCCTGCAATGCACACAGACTTCTCCATCCTGCAGTGCACACTGACTTCTCCATCCTGCAGTGTGCACCAACTTCTCCATCCTGCAACGCACACCAACTTGTCTAGTACCTGCATTTATATGGAATGATCTGACTTGATGCTAGCCTGAGAGCATGAATGTTTCTTGGAATACATAGCCCTGGAAATCAATCATACCTCTTGATAGCTGTTATCACAACATCAACACCACCACCATCACCACTACGACCACCACCATAACCATCACCACCATCACCACCATCACCACCACCACCACCACCACCACTACTACGACCACTACCACCATCACCATCACCACCATCACCACCACCACCACCACCACCACCACCACCACCACCACCACCACCACCACCACCACCACCACCACCACGACCACCACCACCATCACCACCACCACCGTCACCACCACTACCATCACCACCACCATCACCACTACTACCATCACCACCACCACCACCACCATCACCACTAACAACACCACCACCACTATGACCACCACCACCACCATCATCACCACCATCATCACCACCACCATCACCACTACCACACTCACTGTCTATTGATTCAATTCACTATAAACTTCAAAGATCCAAGAACTTTTTTATTCAATTTAAATAAACACAGTGCTTTTTTGTTAAACTCACAATTCTTTTTTGTTGTTATTACAGTTTCAGTGTTCAATGGACACACACGCACACACACCTGTTGTGTGTGCATATGCTGGGGTTGAATCTAAGTCTCTTGGGTTCTAGACACGCTGTCTACTAGGCAGCACCATGCCAGGCTTTTCACATATGTTCAAGGTTCACATGAAGATGCCTGGATCTTTCCAGTACTAAAGCACTGTGGAAAAAATACCCTTCTGTTATTGGTGGTTAATTGTTACTGGTTTGTCCCAGCTTCTCTGACAGCATTTTGTTCTGAAAGTTCTTTTTGTATGTGGGTCATACTCTTGTTATAAGTTGCATCTGTGAAAATGAAGACCCCCATGGCTGGATTGTATTATTGCACTGCTATATTCTAAGACTGCCATGTCCACTGTGAGGAATGAGCAGTCACACTGCCCTTGAGCATTCTCAGTCTCTAACTTCTCAAGCTGGGAGGAATTTCACTCTTTCTTCTCCCTTCCCCTCCTGTCCTCCCCATCCATCTCTTCCCTCCCTTTCCCTTCCCTTCCTTCCCTATCTCTTCCCCTTTCTCTTCCCTCTTTCCTTCTCTCCATTGCATAACTTTTTCTCCCCCTCCTTCTCCCTTCCCTAACCTCTTTCCTTCCTTCCCCCTCTCATTTCGTTCCCCTTTCCTTCCTCTTCCTTTCCATTCTCTTCTCCTTTCAAATCTATGTTCCTCTTACTATCCAATCCCAGCACACTGAGGACTGTGTAGTACTAGAATATACACCCAGACACAGGTGAGTGTTGTGTGTGTGCATAGGCACATTATAATAATTATTTGTTATAATTAACACTGACAGCATCAGTGGCTTCACCAGTACCATTATCACCAGTGGCACTGATCCCAGGAACTCTTCACAGTAACAAAACTTTTAAATTCATAAGAAAGCAAGAGGAGTGCCAGGCGTGGTGGCACACGCCTTCAATCCTAGCACTCGGGAGGCTTTGTGAGTTCAAGGCCAGCCTGGTCTACGGAGTGAGTTCCAGGACAGCTGGGGCTACAGGAGACCCTGTCTCAAAAAAAAAAAAAAAAAAAAAAAAGCAAGAGGAGTCCGAGTTGCCACGGCTTGGAAGGTTGGTTACTGTGAAGACAGAGGAATAGATATGAGACCTGCAATGAAGAGCTTCACTAAGCCGCAAAGGCATGACTTTATCTCTGATGAAGACCTGCAGAACCACCAAGTGCCTTCCCTTTTCACAACCCTTTACCAATGCTAATTCTTTTCCAATGCAGAACCGCAAACTTCCAGGATCTATGAGGGAAAAGGAGGCACTATAAGTAAAGACTACACACATCAGCTCCTCACTACTTCGAGAAAGTTATGTCTCCTGCTCTGGTGGAAGGAAACAATACACATGAGAGCAGGCATCTTGGTGATAGCTTTCCCCTATTTCCAGGTAAATGCTAACTTTATATAAACTCCATTTAACTAATGACAAGTAAAATGCATTCAAAGGCAAAGAAGTACAGGTGCGTGCACAGCCTGTTTAATGGGTAGAGACACCCTCCTGGAGGGCTTGCTGTTGTTACTCCAACATCACACAATTCTAGACCTTCCCTGCCTGGAGGCAGAACCCAAAATACATCCCCAGTTCTGATTGCACGAGAAGAGCTCCTGTGTACCAAGAAATAGCTACGTGCTCACCCACAAAATAAGATGCGTATGAACAACACACCAGTTAATCCTCACCTCCCGTTCAAAAAAAAAAAAAAAAAAAAAAAGGATTTCTCTGCTGCACCATCTATCACCTAGCCAAGAAGTGGCTAGTTCAAGCCAGTGCTCTTGACTCCTAAACTATGTGGCCTCCCTAACATCTGCTCCTAAATGAAAGCGGGGCAGTGTTTGTAGCACAGACAGCTCTGCCTCCCAGATGCCAAAGCCTTCAGACTTTCCACTCCCACCACTTCTTGTTTGCAGGATGCAGTTCAGTCAACGGAGGCATCGGGGTGCCTTCTCTGAGGTGCTCTGGCCACGTCTCCACATCCAACCAGCTGCCAAGTGCCTTTCTCCCTGCCAGCACCTTCCTCCTCCCTATTAGGTTAGAAGCTCAGCGTATCGGATCCCACTGTACTTTCTGCTACTGATGTTTCTCTGCTCTTTTCCCCTTGTCATCTGTAAAACAATATGAAAGGTTTTGAAAAGTACCTAGCAAACAAATAAATAAGTTGCTGAGTGTCCTGCTTAGCAGCCTCCAAGGTTGTTTCTGCCTCTCACTATCTTTGACCTATTTACAACTCTATAAATTATAGATCACTAGTCGCAATACAAATGGATGCACTCCATACGCAACACAAATGAATTCTGCCTAGTGAAGGAACAATTGATCTCTTCCTTTCCTCAGGAAAAAAAGCCAGCTTCGTATCAGTTGTGAACTCATTTCTGTATTCATGACAGTTGTTTTATATGTTGCTTTGACTTCTCCTTTGAACCATTTACTAGATCCCTCATTAATTAATAAATTAAGTAAAATCTTTGACATGTGTTCACAAAAGTGTGTTTATATCTCTGTGAGAGTTGTGATTTTGTCTTTAAACATCTTTAATATGTCTATGCTTGACATTGTGTTTTATCTTAATTTGGATTTCCCAGAAATCAGAAACCGAAGTACAAATTTGGTTGCAAATATTTATTGGGAGGTGTTAGTTGATTTTCTGTTTCTGTAACAAATACCTAAAATAACAGTTTATAAAAGGAAAGGGATTGCTTTGCTTAATACTGTGGAAATGGAAAAGAAAGATCGGAAGGAAGGAAGGAAGGAAGGAAGGAAGGAAGGAAGGAAGGGAGAGAGGAAGGAAGTAAAGAAGGAAAGAAGGAAAGGAAGGAAGAAAAAGAATTGGAAGAGCTTTATTGTTTCTCATAAATCTTAGGACTGAGAAAAATAGAGACATAAACTTCGAGCTGTATCTATTAGTAGTTATCAGTCAGTGTATTATTTTTATTAACAAATTACCCACCTAGACTTACATATAGGGATTTGGTGCTAGGATCCACAAATGAAGGAGACCATACATCATTTCTTTTTCTGAGACTATTATTTCACTTAGCATAATAGCTTCTAGTTCCATCCATTGGAAGAAAGGAGGGAAAAAGGAAGGAAGGAAGGAAGGAAGGAAGGAAGGAAGGAAGGAAGGGAGGGAGGGAGGGAGGAGAAAAAAAGGAAGAAAGTGGGGAAGAAGGAGGAATAAAAGGGGGAGGGAGGGAAGGAGGGGAAAGAAAGGGGGGGGGAAAGAGTAGGAAAAAACAGGGAGGGAGGAGAAAAAAAGGAGGGAGGGTCTTATTGAAAGCAAGCCTGACTCCCTTGCCAGGACTCCCTGCAGAGGGCAGTCAGCCAAGCTGCTCTGAAATGAGGTTACACCTGGACTGTGAATCTTGTAATAACAAAGATAGGTCCCTCCCAGACCATAGGTCAATCCATGGAAACCAGCAACTAAATGACAGGTACCTGGGAAGAGCCCTGCACACATTTTAGTGAAGAATCGGTAACAGTTGAGTGGGATGCGTGTCAAAGGAATGTTCTTACAGTCTTCATCATCCCTTAAGTTACCCCTGGTGTCACAGAAGGCTGGATGAAGTCAAAGAAAAACCCCACGCATGGATATCACCCACCATGGAGTTTCCCACCAGGAAACTGCTTCAGGTACCAGGCAGCATGGTTGGAAGCCATCCAGAACTTATTTACAAAGCATCCTCTTGTCTTCTTCCGGTTGCTTCCTAGTGCGCAGTTTCCTCCACTACTATGTTCACACTCACCGCACACACTACAATCCAGTGCCCACAGCACCGCAGACCCATGTTCACGCGGCGCTCTCGTGCTTCTCTGTTCTGTGGGAGACGGCACGGAAGTCTCCAGGTCAAAGACGCCCGGTCCAGTGTTACTTCCTATCCCGGTCTAATGTTCCTTCCTGAGAAGATCTGAAGAAAATTACATTGCTTTAGGGGTTTTGCTAGCATATTGGATGATTTCACTTTTTTGCAAAGCAACTTTCTATTTAGCAGAATTAGCAGTGGCTAAATGTAAGTCTGAAAACTTCCTTACAGCATAGGCTCCCTGGGCCTGGCGGTATGAAGCAAGGTGTGCATTTTGGCTCCATGGCTGATATAACTTAAAGTTATCTTGCTGCTCTGGGACCATAGACGTTTGCAGGTGATGCAGCTCTGAGCCGAGGTCAGCTTTCCTGTGACTCATCGTTCCTCCTTCTTTGTACCTTGCTGCTCTGTCTCCATGGATCTTTCTCCGTCTCTCAGCTTCCCTGGGCAGCACCCTCCTGTGTTCTTCCCATCACAGATTCATAGTCTTCCTCACTATTGCTTTCTAGCTACACACAGTATTTCATTTTAAGCATAAAGAACCCTCCTTCGATAGACTTTACAGAATTCTTATCTTATTTTGGGAAATACATGAGAAAAGTTCCACAGCACATTGGACTCTATCGAAGAGATGTGCCAGTGGTCAAAGCTGAGCAAGGTCCCCTTCAAGTACATCAGTTACACTTCGTGGATCTGTTCCTGGGTCAGCGTCATACAGATAAATGTCCTCATCCCACCTTGGCTGAGCTAGAGACACAGCATGTATTTTCCTAAGAGTTCTTCCTTTCTCTTTATAAAGGAACATCCTTCAGGTGAGAGACACAAATTCAGGGTTGTAGTGGGATTGGCCAGGAGTGGTGGTGGTTCAGTATCATGGGTCTGCAAGGATTTGTGTATTTCCGTGATACTCAGGTCTGCTGGAGTCTGTCTGTTTCTTGAAAGACACTGCTCCATGCACATTTGAGGAATGGGACCCCTAAAGCCCCAGTGTACTGATTTCTATAATAAGAACTTGGTGTTTTGGAAGCTCGATATAAGTTTACCAGTATATTCATCTATTCATTTTCTTCGAGCCAGTCTTTTAACGTAATTGTTATCTTTATGCAAGGAAAACAGGAGGAAACTCCCAATAACAACACAGAATGTTCAGGAGGCAGAAGAAAAACAATTTCTATAAGAAAATATTTTCAGTTTATATTTTCTAGAGGTCAACATAAACAATACTAAATGAAAAACATTTTTAAAATTATGCACAGGGCCACTTGCCAGCGTTCTGTTAATTATGTAAATACAGAGTACTACTGCGTTCTTGCTACAAATCTATCAGTGTACATCTGTACAGAAAATATGTCGGTGAGTAACCCTGCGCCACTGTCAGAGGACGCTTCTCTAACTGCTAAATTCTCGAAAATCACTGCCAGAATTCTAGACACAGCTTCATATGCTCGGGGAAAACCAGAGAAATTGGTAGAAGGCTTCGGGAGACTGCACTGTGCCCCTGCCGTGGGTGGGCGCAGGCCGTACGGCTCTGTGGTAGGCAGACAACATGAAGAGATGCCAGATTTATTGAGTAACTGCTAAGCAGAAGTTTCCATTCTTTATCATTTAATTCTCACAAAAGATCTATCTGAATTGTCTGCTAATCAGATGCCTCTGGTTTTCAAAATAGCATAGAACAAGTAAGATAGGAAAGGTAAAGCCAACATAGCAGTTTGGGGTGACATTCTACCCTGTTCTTCCATGACTGTCATTTTTAATACTCCAGAAGGTATTTGGTATTGGTAATTTCTTTCTCTAGGGAGTAGGAAACAAGAAATGAATGTCTATGTATTGAAAACTCTTGGAGCCAGGCGTGGTGGCACAAGCCTTTAATACTAGCACTTGGGAGGCAGAGGCAGGTGGATCTTTGTGAGTTCAAGGCCAGCCTGGTCTACAGAGTGAGTTCCAGGACAGCTGGGGCTACAGGGAGACCCTGTCCCAAAAAGACCAAAAAAAAAGAAAAAAAGAAAAAAGAAAGCTCTTTTCTCTCCACACACTACAAGGAGAAGCCTGTGTCTGCCAGGCTGGCTCCCGAACCTCTCTGTTTAGAATCATGAAAATACTTGAAAGAGGAAATAGAAAATCACTGGAAAGTGAGTGAGTGATTGACATTGGAAGGGAATAAAGAGTGTTAGAGGCACAAGGGAAAGAATTGGCAGGAGAGAGAGAGAGAGAGGAAAAGGAACAGGAGGAGGAGGGGGGAGAAGATGAAGAGGATGAGGAGGAAGAGGAGGAGAAAAAAGAAACAAGAAAAGTCATTGTAGAGTTGGTTGTGGTGTCAATAGAACAATACAGCAAACTTATAAAAAGTGGGTGAAGACAAACTAGGATGTGACTTATATGGCAGAAATGGCTGTCAGGACATAACACTTAGAAATACAATAACAAGACTTACAAACACATTTAAATTGTGTTATGAATTTGAAGCTACATTTTAAAGTGTATCTTAGGTCTAGACTGAGCTACAGATCTTCTCAGTTTCGTGGTTTGCTTTAGCAATATAAGTTGCATCTTCATTTCTACAGGGAGAATGCTATTCTTTCCCTATATTGCTAAATGGTCCCTACATTTCTCATTGGCCAGTCCCTAGTTTTGATCTTTGAGTGTTTCATGCCCGTGAACCTGGCAATGTATAGTTAGAAGGAAAATGAAATTATTACTTTGCACTAAGAATTAAGAGATATACAAAGTCTCATTCTGGATAATAGTGGGAATTACTCAACCTACAGCAAGCTAGTTATGAGTCCATTACTAGGCTGGAATGGCAGAGTGAGGGCCACAGCTGATGGCACCCTTGGGAATGGCCCTAGCTCTTGAGCATTGTTTTGTTTGGTTGTTTCATTGTTTTCTTTTTCCTGTTTTGCTGTTTCTAAATGCTGATGATTGAACCCAGTATCTGATGCATACTAGGCACATATCTACCCATGAACCAGATCCCCAGTCCATGAAAGTTATTTTGCAAAGAAAAAAATTTGTCTCTGGACAGTATTCTAAGAGCATGCAGAACTGGGTAGGTAAATATTTATTCTAGAAATGCTTATTCAATCTTGATCAGAAGAATCTGGGTTCAAATCTGTGCCATTTGAGCTACATTGACTCCTCATTCTTTTCCCACAGGGACCCCAGTTCACTGTAGTAGACACTCCATTCCTAGTGGATCTAAACAAAACTGTAAGGCTCACTCTCCTATCCACTATCAGTTTACGTCCAGGGTCTCTCCTCTGCTTAAACAAGATACCATCATTTTTCCTGTCTCCAAGCTCCAGCTGGAAGAAGTTCTATTGAAGTCAGTCAGTTGTGGCCCACACATATATAGAATCCCTTTTTCTGACCAGACTTCACTTTGGTGGTGAAAGATTTATCCACTCCATGGCAGCTCAGTAATGAATACCAGGCTCCATATGCTTCTGTCCCAGCTCACTCATGGAATCCCTTCCTGAACTCAATGCCTGCATTTAAAGCAGAGGCAAGCATTCTACAAGAAGCTTCCCACTTCACACAGCTCAGGTCAAGGGCAATGATGTCGTGTGTCTATCCAGGAGAAGAATTGGCCATCAGACTCAGGAATTCCACAGCTGTCCACGAGGAGGCTGACTTTATTTCACACAGAACATAAGAAAGTTCAAACATAAGTGCATTCACAAAAGCTCTGTAGATTTTTTTTTTTTTTTGGTCTTTTCCGGACAGGGTTTCCCTGTAGCCCCAGCTGTCCTGGAACTCACTCTGTAGACCAGGCTGGCCTTGAACTCACAAAGATCCGCCTGCCTCTGCCTCCCAAGTGCTAGGATTAAAGGCGTGTGCCACCATGCCTGGCTTGCACTATAGATTTTTATGACAATATACCCCATGGACTTTAATAGCTTTATGCCAGCAGCAGGTGAAATAGTAAAGCATGGAGCCATTCAACAGAGAACCCCCAGGGAAGGGAAACTCAAGTGTTTGAGTCAGCCTCAAAGATAGGACACAGAGAGTATCCTTGCAAAATAGCCCAAATTTAATCAACCAAACACAGAAATAATGTATGCCCCCAGGCTTTATTACAAACAGAGCCAAGGCTAGAAATCAAGGTACCAGCATGTTAGTGTCACACAAACAAAAGCAGACAAATCAAAAGCTGAACAGGAAATTCAGGCATAGATGACAGTCAAAGAGACCCTGTCTAAACCAACTGTCATCCTTGAAGGTGGTGGAGAGAGAATCAGGGTGAGCTTCTACATAGCCAAGGCTCCACCACCTGAGTAACAATTATCAGGCTCTGTAGTAGAAGTGGACTTCATACCATTAGTTCCTATTACTCAAAAATTGAACAAAACATCAGGCAAACACAGTAGAAGCTTCTGCATTAGGGAAACCAATAACCAGAATATCCATGCTACCAAATACACCAACTCTTCAATGGAAACAAGGCCTGCAAAAGGAGAGCATGTCTCATATAGACAAAAAAGAATAATCCATAAAAACTTGCCCTGTGAGATGGGCAAATATTTTATTTAAGAGACAAAAAAGTCACCATGATAATTATATTTTAAAAAACTTTAAAAGAACTATGCTTAAATAACCAAAGGTGTGTCTGATTATACCAAATATAGAACACCACTAAAGATACACAAATCATTTTCCAACAAGGATTATGGAATTGAACAATAAGAGCGAAAATAAGTTTAAAAAAGAGAGTAAAAGTAAGTAAAATGATACCTCAATGAAGAGATGGACGGTAGAATGGAGTGGACAGAAAGGAGAGTTAGAGGGGCTGGAGAGATGGCTCAGCAGTTAAGAGCGCCGACTGCTCTTGCAGTGGACCCGGGTTTGAGTCCCAGCACCCACATGGCAGTTAAAAACCATCTTTAAGCTGGGCATGGCAGCACACACCTTTAATCCCAGCACTCGGGAGGCAGAGGCAGGCAGACCTCTGTGAGTTCAAGGCCAGCCTGGTCTACAGAGTGAGTTCCAGCTGGAACTGTAGGGAGATGCTGCCCCCCCACCAAAAAAAAAGAAAAAGAAAAAGAAAAAAAGGAAAGAAGAAAAGTTAAGGCAGTCTGTACATTGAAAAAAAAGTTAGAGTAGCTGAAACAAAATCCATATGAATCACCTAATTTGAGTAGTAGAGAGGAAGAAAAGACTAAACAGTGGCATTTCCTGAGGGAAATGTCACCCACAAGTAAGTGCAGTCAGGAGAGGAAAAGTTGGGAAAAATATCTGTAGAACAAAGACTGAAATCTTGCAAAATTTGTCTTAAAAGGAATTAATTGGTACATCCCAAAAGTTAACGAGAGAGACATGAGGTATATGTATACAGGAGAGACCCAAAGAGGGAGAGTGTCTTGAGAAGAGTAAGAGGAAAGGGAAGCTGGTGCCCCGAGATTAACAGCTGACACCTCATTGGAATCAACTGATGCCAAGGGGCACAGCCATGTTTATTGCAGCTCTCTTCACAATAGCAAGGAGCTGGAACCAACCCAAGTGTCCCTCAACTGACGAGTGGATAGAGAAAATGTTGTACATCTACACAATGGAATTCCATGCAGCGGTAAAGAAAGATGACATCATGAACTTTGCAGGAAAATGGCTGGAGCTAGAAGACATCATGTTAAGTGACAGTCCCAGAAAAACAAACAACGAATGGTATCCCTCATCTGTGGATGCTAGCACCAATTACCTAGTTGTAAGTATTTATTGTGCAGGGCTCCTTGAGCTTTCATCCAAGTAATTGGGAGTGATGCATATTGGAAAGAACAACAACAACAACAACAACAACAGAAAAGATTGCATCAAAGAACTAACTGAAATGGTGAGCTTCTGTTTGAAACAGTCAACTTCTTCATCAAGAATTTTGAGAAAGACTGAGAAAAAGATGAAAAACACATTTGGTGAATGCATGAGCTCTGGTGGGGTGGGGGGTAGGGAGGGGAACACGGGTCTAGATTTGATTTGTAATGTATGGAACCCAATGCCAACCAAAAATATTAAATCCAGCAAAAGTTCCTTTAAAATGGCAGTGAAATTAATACATTTATGATGAACAAACCCTGGAGGAACTCACGGCCAGGTGAGCAAAGCCTTTTATATGGAATAACAAAGACTGTATGTCTAGAATATCGCAGCACTTGGGAAGCTTAGGCAAGATCCTGAGTTTTCAGGGAAACTGGCCTACATAAAAAGTCCCAGTGTAGTTTGAGCTATGTGGCAAGGCCTTGTCTCAAACAATAAAACATGGCCAGACACATGATTTAATGGGTAAAGGCACCTGCTGCCAAGATGACCTGAGTTGAGTCCCTGGTACCCACCTGACAGGACAGAACTGACTCTAGAAAATTGTCCTTTGACCTACACACACACACACACACACACACACACACGCACACACAGGTAATAAAGTAATTAGAAGATAAAAGAAAGAAGGAAAGGAATGGTGGGAGGGAGTGAAGGAAGAGGGAAATAGAAAGAGGAAAAGGAAAGGAAAGGAAATCAAGGAAAGGTAAGGAAAAAGACCACTGGAATTAATTATGTAGCCTCTCAGGGAGCTTGGCCCTGGAGAATACCGATTGATTATCCCTCTCCCATTGATTGCCTGTAGCTCTTCATCTTGGAGCGGGCTCTTGTGAAATCCCCCCCATCCATCCTGGCATGCCAGCTGGTTGACAGTATGCAGGTCTTGTTCAGGCAACCACATTGTTGAGATTCTCGTCTGAGTGCAGTCACCCTCCTGCATTCAGAAGACACCATCTAGCAGCAGGCGTGCTGTCCTCTGACTATTGCTGTCTTTCTGCCCCCTCTTCTGCAGTACTTGTATATGAAATTCTTAAGAAATAAAACTTTAAAATAAAGTTAATGAGTTTTTCAAGTTGAAAGCAAGTGACCCCAGATACTGACTCATACGAATCTGAAATAAAAAGTGGCAGAAATGAATATGCAGTATCAGTCAATGCTTGTACAATTATATTGTTGGACCTATGACATACAGGATTTTAATGGGTATATGTAATGACGATTGTACAAAGGAGAATACCAGGAAGATAGTTTTAGTGAAGTAAAAAAATTAACACCAGATGAAAGCTACAGTCTACAGTAACAAATGAATAGACAGAAAATTGGGAGCTTGGCATCGCATTCTTCAGATATTGACTTGTTCTCCTTCCTCTCAGCTTAAAAAAACCCTAATTATAAAAATTATTGGCTTGTCATCTGTGTAAATATAGAATGATCAAGAGTGGCAGCACAGAGAAGAGAATATGCTATAGGGGTGACATTTTTGTAGTTCACACATAAGAGCCAGAAGGACCACTGCACAGATGAACTCCTAGCAGCTGGCATTGCCTGCACCAGACCTGGACAAGATCAGGCCAGTCAACATTCTAGCATGGAGCGGGAAGGGTTTATGAGACTCCTGCCCCTGGCTAATGAGAGTTGGGGGCTTCCAGGGAAGGGAGAATCCATTTTCTTTAAGGATGTGGCCCCTGCACATTAGCTCTAGTGGATGCCTCACACTCATGAGTATATAGACAGCACAAGGACTCAGTGGGTTAAAAAAATATGACTTGAAGTCGGAAGATAATGATAGGGAATTGGGTGATGGATCTGGAAGGAGTTAGGGGAGAAAGAGGGGAGTGAATATAGTTGAAATGCATTGTCAAAGAAATAGTAAAAATATTACAAAATAAAAGATTCTATTTCTATGAAATGCCCAGGACAGTTCCATAGAGGCAGAAGGTGGATTTCCAGATTAGTGACTATGGGGTTGATGGGAATACTGCACAACTAGACTGTGCTGATTATGCTTTTAAATATACCTTATCGTAAATGAGTGAATTCTGTGGGATATGAACTATATGTCAATAAAATTATTTAAAATCAATTCATCAATGCCTAAAAGTCTATTGATAATTATTCCTGCCATAATGATATTAAAGCTCAAAATGGACAGTGGTTTCTCAAAGCTACATACCCCAAAACCACCAGAGATAACTTTGACAGTCATTTCCATCTTGGTCAAAAGCTAATATTCCTTCCCCATCACCAATGTAGTCCAAAACATTGAAATAAAAGCTCTTTAGGAAAAAGGTGAGAATTATTGAAAGGAGGCAACTTCATATTGTTTACTCAAACAAACCTGATACGGTCAGTGTTATGTTCTAGAAGCACTTGCTGAACATAACTTTAAGCCTGTTGTGAATTCAAGTGCATCATTTTGGGGCTGAAGAGATGGATCAGTGTTTAAGAGTGCATCGTGTTTTGCAGAGGACAAAAGTTTGGTTTCCATCACCCACATTGCCTGGAATTCCAGCTCCAGGGAATCCAACACCCTCTTCTAGCTTCGGTTGGCACCTGCCTGCATGTAATGCATAAACACACAGAGATAGCAGGTTAAAAATATTTAAAATAAAACACTTCCCCTGACTTCAGTGTGAAATAGCATGGAACACAAACTGTAAGTATATTCCAGGTGAAGTTCCAAAGCTTCTGTGGGTCATCTGCATAGTTCTGATAGTTTCCCAATTTGTCAGGCCAGCTCTTTTGGTGCTGTGTGTCTACTACACAGTTCTCATTGGGAGAAGTCAGCTGGACAGTTATACTGGTTCTGTGGGTTGATTGGACAATTCTGCTGGTTCTGTGGTTTCAACATACAACACTAGTGGTTCTGTGGGTTGATTAGACCATTCTGATGGTTCTGTAGGTTGACCACAGGGTTGCTATAGTTTTGTGTATTTGCTGAACATGTGGCATTGTTTTGCAACACTTGTGTTGGCTGTGTTCACGCTGCATGAATGGCCCAGAGATGTGGCTGTATGCAGAAAGAACACTGGATGATCACCATCGAAAAACAAGTAGATTCGAGAAAGGAAGGTGTATTAGTCACTTTCCTGTTGCTGTGATAAAACCCGCCATGACCAAGGAAACTTATAAAAGGAAGAGTTTATTTGAGCTTATGATCAACAGTTCCAGGGAATTAGAGTCCATTGTGGTGGGAGGCATGGTGGAAGAAGCTGGAGCAGAAAGCCAAGGGTCACATCCTCCAATGAGTACAGTAAGCAGAGAGAGAGACTGGAGACTGCAAGGCTTGTTAAACTCACTAAGACCGTCCACAATGATGGACTTCCTCCAACATGGCCACACCTTCTAAGACCTCCCAAACCAGTGTCACCAACTTGGGACAAATGTCTGAAGACTTGAAGCCTATGGGGGTCATTCTCATTCAAACCACCACATTCCACTCCCTGGCCCCCATAGGCTCTTGACCATATAAAATGCAAAATGCATTTAGTCCAACCTTAAAAGTCCCCATAATCTTTACCAGTCTCAGTTCTATTCAAAAGTCTACAGTCTTCTGAGACCCAGGGCAATCTCTTAACTGTATGTTCCTGTAAAATCAAAAGATAAATTACATATTCCTAACATACAGTGGAACCAAATACACATTTCCATTCCAAAAGGGAGGAATAGAGGCATAGTGAGGAAATACTGGACCAAAACAAGACCGAAAACCAGCAGGGCAAACACCAAGTCCGGTAGCTCCATGTGCAACTTCTGGGACTTTACTTCCAAAGGGCCTAGATGGCTCAGCTCTTTCAGCTTTGTGTGCAACATACATCTCTTCCTTAGGCTGATACCACTCCCTGTATGCAGCTCTCCTTGGCAAATATCTCACAGTTCTGGCATCTCGAATGTCTTCTTGGGGTCTCCACTGCCAACCAAGCTTCACATTCACAGCTTCACACAATGGCCTACCAGGGCCTTCTTTATTCAGGGACGCCCCTGCTCCACTCTGCCTGACCTTGGCAGCTCTCTGAAACCTTAGAAGAAGAACTGAAGACCCCTTCACTCTCGAAAACTTCATGCCTCTAAAGCCAACACCATGTGAATGAAACTGCCGAATTTGGCTGCAAATTTGGGATGGGCTCTGTCTACTTCAACCACATTCACAACTTTTCTCTGC
The DNA here is from genome assembly GCA_009823505.1 of Rhizomys pruinosus. NCBI lineage: Eukaryota > Metazoa > Chordata > Mammalia > Rodentia > Spalacidae > Rhizomys > Rhizomys pruinosus. The sequence goes on along the minus strand of VZQC01001737.1, from coordinate 2,034,112 downwards.
CCTTTCAGTATTTTCCTTTCAAATGTTAGAGGCTTAGCTGGGTGTGGTCTTTCCCTGAAGGTACTGTTCCTGTTGTTTACTTGTAAATCTCCAGGCCTCTCCTTAATCACTTTAATCTCACTTTTTCCATTGTTTACTTGTAAATATCTAGGCCTCTCCTTAATCACTTTAATCTCCTTATCAAAGGGATTCTCTCCTTCACAGCTTGGCTTCAACATTAATCTCCCTCTTGCACTTTTCCAATCCAAACTATACATTCTGCATTTCTTTCTGTCCCATTTGCTCTTTTTCACTGTAGATCTGTATAATATTCACCATTAATAGCCACACCACCATTTCTACATTAGGCTGTCTTGAAATATCCTCCACCAAAGAAATTAGTCCATTACTTTTCAACTTAGCATCAGGCAAGCATTTGGGCTGTGGGCAAACTGCAGCCAAGCTCTTTGCCAAAATATCCCAGTTCCTGACTAAGCATTTATTTTCCTCTGGAACTACATTTTTTTTTTTTTGCAGCAATGCTTTCTTACAAGCGTCTACTAGAATGGCTTGTTAAGTTCTGCTTACAGTAATCAACAGCTTTTCTAGCCCAAATTTCCAAAGTCTTCCACATTTCTCCAAACACCCACGGTCAGGTCCTTCACAGCCAACAGCCCACTCTCTGGTGCCAAATACTGTAGTAGTCACTTTCCTGTTGCTGTGATAAAACCACCATGACCAAGGGAATTTATAAAAGGAAGTTTATTTGAGCAATGATCGATGGTTCTAGGAAATTAGAGTCCATTATGGCAGGAGGCATGGTGGCAGAAGCTGGAGCAGAAAGCCGAGGTTCACATCCTCCAATGAGCACAGGAAGTCGAGAGAGAGAAAGACTGGAGACTGCAAGGCTTGTTAAACTCACAAATCCCGCCCCCAATGATGTACTTCCTCCAGCATGGATGGCCACACCTTCTAAGGCCTTCCAAAACAGTGCCACCAGCTGGGGACAGAATGTTTGAATACTTGAAGCCTATGGAGGCCATTCTCATTTGAACCACCGCAGAAGGAAAGGCATGGTTCTGGAAGCCCCAGGTCCTTCTGAAGCCACCAGTCAGATGATCTCTCCTCACCACTGCCTCAAGAATGACTAAGGAGATCCAAACCAGTGCTTCTCTACTGAAGTTGCCTTTGTACGAGCTATAATTGAAGAGTAAGTGTCCACATAGTTCCAGGCAGAAGTCATGTCATGTTTGAGAAACAAAATCTCAGGAGATACCTGTGCTGTACAATTCTCAGTCCTCAGCACTGCCTAGGAAAACACAAGATTGTTGCTTCCCGGAACCAAAAAGAAAAATAAGTAAATTAATAAGATTTCATTTTCTGAGATGATATCAACAGTAATTCTGCCAGTATTCCTAATTCTCAACTCTCAGAGTTGAGGGATGTTTGCTCTTCTCTGAAGATAAGATTAAAGTTTGAGCACATATTTGTGAGAACTGAAGATGGTTTATTGCCATGACAGATGGGAGTTGGGTCCAAGTCAGAAGAAGCATATGAATTTCTGGTGCAGAAAGCCCCAAGAGTCACTGGCAGGTCACAGTAGAATACTGTGGTTCCTCCCCTTCTGCACGGGAGGACTAGGGGTATGTATGATTCTATCACATAATTGATGAGGCAAATTCTGGACCGTTGTTGATGCTACCTCCTAATGAGTACAGGCAGTAAGACAGAATGCTTCATTTAGATATACTAATGAATATGATTTTCATTTTAATTCTCCCTCTCTCCAAAGCAATTGAGGTTTCACAACCTGGAAAAGATGGTGGGAGAGCAGGAGCATCAGAAAAGGGGGTTCTCCCTGAGGTCATTCACCTGCAGATAGAGACTAAGTACATAAACAAAAATTAAAAATCGCCATTTGGTGCCTAGCAGAGAAGCCTTCTTGGCCTCATTTTGGAATCCCATGAGGCTTAGAACATTCTGCTTTCAAGGACTCTCAAAGTTGCTCTTTTTGTTTGTCAGTCCTTCCACTGAATTGACTTGTCATTGCTGCTTATAAGAACAATAACTTTGAAAGCGTATTTGGGAGAGAGGAGACATGGAGTTGTGTTGAATTGCTGGCTCAGACTGGAGTTAAAACAACAAAAGCTAAGTTAAAGGTTGACCCAGGCTTTGTGGAAACCAAAGCCCAGATAAAGTAGGTGAAGTCTTCTCATTTAGAAAAACATCAAATTACAAATGTAAATTAAGTACTGAGCCTTATTACCAAGGACCACTGTAATGGATGGGGCTCAAGGCAAGTTTCTTTTTTTTCATGGTAACTGGCCCATGCTGGGGATATCGACTAATTGAATAAAGCATGTGAACTGATCATTTATTTATATTTCATGTAAAGACAGCTGAACAGGACTTACATACTACCATTGACTTATGTACTTTGTATCAGAGAGCAGGATTTGTGAGCATAAGAAATATGCTAACGGCAGGTGGGTCATTTGCTTGCACTGCCAAAAGCAAATACCACAGGCTGGTGCCTTTAACAAAGGACATTCTGTTCTGCTTTCACAAGTACAGAAGTCAGGGGTCAAGGTCAAGTCATCAGTAGGTTGGTTCCCTCTGAGAGGAAAAGTCTGTCACCTGCCCCTTGCTTAGTTTCCGATAGTTGCCTGACAGTCTTTGCTTATCCATTGCTTTCTAGATTAACTCAGTATCTGCCTTTAACTTCACATAGTGTCGGTTTGTGTGTGTGTGTGTGTGTGTGTGTGTGTGTCTAGGCCCAAATTTCCTTTTATTTTTTAGTAAGGACCTCTATCATATTAGACTAGGAACCTTGCCCTCACTTATTGGGCTTGAATTATCTCCAAAGACCCTATTTCTGAATGAAGTCACATTCGCAGATAGGATTGTTTGTCATTTTTGGAAAATGCAATTCAAACTATAACAACAGGTGGCCGAGTATCGAAAACAAACTATCTGCAGAAATCTAATGTCCCTGGTGAAAATGTTCTAATATATCTCTTTCCTTCTAGCCTAAAAGGTGGAAATCTGATCAGAAAATGTCAGAATTTTGTCAACATGAGATGGACTTAGAAAGTGAACTCAAGTCAGCTCTTTCCTTTGTACACTTGGCCCACACCTGTGGGGCCCTCACATTCTTCAGCCATTACTTTCTCTGGGAATGCATCTCTAGTCCGTTGATCCTATCTCTCCTCAGAGTTACCGCTCATCCTTTCCTACCCTCAACTCTTCCTGGAAGGGCTCATTCATGGGCTCCATCACCTGTGCTCACAAGCCTTGAGGCTTCAGTCCGTGGGGAGGTCTGTGGGTAATATCTACACACGCACGCCCCCCCCCATGCTCCTGTGAGTTCATCTCTGGATTTGTCTCTCAAAAGAAGACCGCTTTACCCTGGAGCTCTATATCTTCCTCTCCCTGGGAACTTTCTTTTCCTTTTGAAACTTGAAAGATAACAGCCGTACCTCTCCCATGCCCTGGATCGGGACTCTTTCCTGTTTTCCTTTCTGTCTACACTTCTAGAAAACAAAATTCCTTCTTGAGTTGTTCTATTTTAAATATCCCATCTGTTTTATATTGGGACCCTGACTCATACATTCCCCCAATTCCCAAATTTAATCATTCCTTCCTCTATCCTTCTAGTGCATTAAAGTTAATATAAAAAACCCACATACTTATTGCATTATGCACATGTAATGGTATTTACCAGTCTGATCCTCATACTAGGCCAACAGGAGCAGCAGACCATGAGTCGAACTCTGGGAGCACCATTAGTAGTAGTGATCTCCAGTCCTTCCAAATCGCAATCATACATAAGTTAGAATCAGTAAATTGGGAACCTAATTAACTTTACCCTCTTCTTTCTCTTTTCCTCTGTTTCTGGCAATTAAACTCTAAAAGCATCCAATCTAGCTATGTTTAAGCTCATTTAAGTATAATGAGTCTTTCGGGGCTGGAGAGATAGCCTAGCAGTTAAGAGCACTGACTGCTCTTGCAGAGGACCCGGGTTCGATCCCCAGAACCCACATGGTGGCTAAGAACCGTCTGTAACTCCAATTCCAGGAGAACTCCAGTTCCGGGGAATATGACACCCTCTTCTGATCTCCATGGCATTGCATGACACGGGTGCACAGACCTACATGCAGACAGTACATTCATACACATACAAAAATAAATAAAAATTAAAATTAAAAAAAAGAATAATGAGTCTTTCTTCTACTGTGCATTGCTTACCAAAACTAAGTGACTGGAAGACAAAATTTTAGAGAGAAAACAAGTAACTTTGTATAAATATTTATTTCAGTCTGTGTACTTAGATCTGCAAGAGATCCTACTCTTTAAGTCATTTCTTGGGTTTAAAGGGAATTTTAGTGTGGTCTCTCCATGGTGTGTGTGCACGCATGTGCTTGAGGACTGAACTGATGGTTTTGTGCATCCCAGGCAAGCCCTCTTCACTCTACTGCTAAACCACATCCCCAGCCCTTATCTGTTTTTTATGTCCCATTTCTTCAGTTCGAAACAGATGCAAGGTTTGGGGGGGCGGGGAGTAGTGATGTTGTGTAACTGTACATGAGTACTTTGCCCATTGAGTTCCTGCTGAGGCCTCTAACATCCCAGAAGTTCTCTGCTCTTCCTACTGCAGATTCTGCTCACTTCAGTTCTACTTGACTCTTCCTGTTTCTCTAGGCTCTTCCTGTTCCCATAGTCTCTTCCTGTTCCATATGCTCTTCCTGTTCCTTAGGCTCTTCCTGTTCCCATAGACTCTTCCTGTTCCCATAGGCTCTTCCTGTTCCCATAGGCTCTTCCTGTTTCTCTAGGCTGTTCCTGTTCCTTAGGCTCTTCCTGTTCCTTAGGCTCTTCCTGTTCCATAGGCTCTTCCTGTTCCCATAGGCTCTTCCTGTTCCCATAAGCTCTTCCTGTTCCCATAGGCTCTTCCTGTTTCTCTAGGCTCTTCCTGTTCCCATAGGCTCTTCCTGTTCCCATAGGCTCTTCCTGTTCCTATAGGCTCTTCCTGTTCTCATAGGCTCTTCCTGTTCCCATAGGCTCTTCCTGTTCCTTAGGCTCTTCCTGTTCATATAGGCTTCAATATATGTGGTAAGCCATTTTCTTTCTGAAGTCCTCTTCTCCATCAGGGACAAATGAAAACTCTATAACAAAACTCCCTTTGTTTTCCATTCTTCTGTCCATTGACCAAAGGAAACCTTTCTTTTGTAGGTTTTCTTGTAAGACATCCTGTCAATGGTTCTGTCCTCAGTCAGCTATTTGAGCTTTAAGATCATCTAGCATCATGGGATGGTGATCAGACACAGAGAAGTAAAACTTCAGCTTTGAGTTCATAAACAGAAAGGCAAACAAAATGTATAGAATGGTCCATGGCAGTGAACAGTTCAAAATATTAGCCTATTGTATATGCATTGAATCGAGGAGATAAATGGTTGGCTGCATACAAGAAACAAGCGGAAGTCAGAAGCTAGTAAGAGTAGGGCTGGGTTAAACAGCAGCTGTGGACAGATGGAAGAAAGGCAGCTGAGGATGTTGACTCTAACAAGAAAACAAGTTATCTCTCAGTCTTTTGCATGGTTGATCCTACAGGGAGACACTGACTCTCTTGAATGGACAAGGAAGTCGCTAATGAGAGATGTGACTGCACACAAGCTTGCCCACTTAACAAGCAGTTGGCAGCCCATCTACTGTGAACATGTGTGCTGCTGTGCTCCACTGGGGAAACCCCTGCATTGCTACAGGGTGACTCTTTCTTCTTTGCAACCTCACAATGCACCTGCTACCAGGAGGCCTTGTCCCTGGTGGCTACAAGCTGCCATTTCCTCCTCTGCCAGCCTTTCTGAAGTGACCAAAGTAACTCGATATCAATCTTATTTTCCAAATGTGCAGATTCATCAACTGATATCTATGTTGCATTCTCTTCATTTATATGCTCAAGAATTCCACATTTCCAGATTTGTGATTGTTGAGCTTCAGTGCATAGCAGAGTTCTCTGGAAGGATATAGAGTTCTGGACCCAACCCCCTGCCCAGGACTTCTAATTCAATGGAGCTTAAGGACATTAAGTCTTAAAACCCCTTTGTTTCATCCCAAATGTTAATGATGCTTCTATCTCAGGTTACAATGGTGTAGGGATGACAGAACACACTTGCCTGCTCCCTTGGGATGAGCGAGGTCTTGGGTCCTACCTCCAGGACACACACACAGAGGGAGAGAGAGAGAGAGAGAGAGAGAGAGAGAGAGAGAGAGAGAGAGAGAAACATATCCCTACTCAACTAAAGGCAAAGTCTTTCAATAATTAAGACAGCACTCTATTTCTCTGTGGTCAAGAAGATGACCCATTTGTTCTCAATTCTCACCCTAGGCACCTTGATACAAGGTAGTCATTTGGAGGAATTGAAGAATTTTATTCTCTGTACTTACTTCCAGATCAGGATTATATATACAATGTGGATTATTCAATAAATATTTAGCAGGCACTTGCTTTCTGTGGTACATATTGCATAATCTACAAACATGAGAGGAGACATCTGGATTTGAGCAAATGCTGTGACATCCAAAGCATGCAACTCAAGAGCTCTAAAACACAGAGCAAGTACAGCTCTGTACCACGGAGGCATACCATGATGTTATGCATGATCATTCAGTGTCTTTTCAGTTGTAGTGAATTATGTTCTCAGGATTTCCATTGCTTGTGTGATTCTGGCAATGTTTGATGAGATGAGTAAATTTTGTCACATTTGGAAGCAGCAGCCATGCAGTCTAAGCTCACTGTTGAGCAACATGTTTTATGGAGCTCGTGCACCTTGGCTGATCTTTGTGGACAGAGGCAGTAGACAGTTTGGTTACCTAATCCCCACTGGGTCTTCAAGGCTCATGTACAGTCAGCCACACTGTGAAAGGTACCAGGTTCATCCACACATAACTCGCTTACTGGGTTTGGAAGCAGTTAGATAGACGCGGCCTCTATTGCGTCCTTGTAAAGTCTGATTTGTCTTGGGAATTCAGGCACACTCTGGCTTCTTCATTTTTTAGATCTTTTCTTAGAAACTTAGCTTGTGTCCCCAACAATGACTTCTATCTCTCCCCAGAGAAGCAAAGAATTCCCATTGAATCTTTTACCAGCTTTCATAATTATTTATGATGGATCTCTAGTCTGTGTTCTTTATTCCATGTCCTTAGTGATCCTGCAGATCTACAAAAGCTAATCAATATAGATACCATTCACAAAGACAATGTTGTATGCTAGCTCATTCTACAGGTACCATTCACATAGACAAAGATACAGTACTGCTATAAGAACCTTGCAATGCATTATCACTTGCAGTCCTCTATCCTTATAAGCTGAGCTACCTTGATCTTCCTATAGAACATCACCTTGCTTCTTACGTGCCTTCCAACTTTCAGGTCAGGAAAAATGGCCCAGCCTCTTTAGTTTAATATGATCCATTCTACCCTGGCCACTGTAACTGGATGTCTACATATCACCTACCACGTTACAAATCATTTTTTGTTGATGTATTTACGGTCTATTTATGGTCTCACATGAGTGTCTATAAGGAAAGATGTTTTGACTATCATTTTTATTGCTGTACACTAATGCTGACCTCAAGAACCTGCTTTGATACTCACTGAATATGATGGGTGACTAGATTGAAGCCATCTATCTTAAATAGTCAAAGCCTGAATAGTCACATGTGGATGACTGAATTAGTAAATGAAGAAACTTCTGACAAGAACAGCTACTTATGGCGAGACCTCAACATATAATAGTTTTCTTTCAGAAACTCATAAGCAAGGGTAGCTCAGTGGTAAAGTGTATAGTGGGTATATACAAAGCTCTGGGTTCAATTCCCAGCAGCCGGAAGTCAGCTTTGTAAACTTGCCATAGAAATGTGTCTACTGTTATCCACAAATTCTGACAGATGGTGATATATGCCATAACAATGATGCTGCAGAATTTAAGACTATACGGATGTTGTATGTAATTAAGTAATTCATCTAGGCTGTATGGATAAAGACATTGAGGATGGCTCTAAAATTATAGGTAAAAGTTAATTGGCCTGTCAACATTTCATCATAGATTAAGGAGGCTCCCTCCTTGAGAGTCCATTGGTAGTTATTGGTTGCTGGGGGCAGTGTCATGTTCTTCAGTGGTGAAGGCACCTCTAAGTTGCTCATGCTACAATAAATAACCACCCATCCACATTCATGCAACAGCCCTAAGTAAACTCAGTGGATCACACACAAAAGAACAGGACCCGACTGGGGGGAGGGGGGAACGACAGGATGTGATGTGCCTTATGAAGGAGGGGATTCCAAATCCGATGGGGGGGGGAATGAGACATGACATGCCTCATGAAGGAGGGGATTCCAAATGCGAATGGGGGTGAGCTGACTAAAATTCATTATGTATATGTATGAAATCATAAAAGAATTTTAAAATGGAATAAACTAAAATGGCAACACCCACTTCACATTAAAAAGAAGTTAACTGGATAAGGTCAGATAAGAAAGTGGAGGACGGGGAACGATGGCAGGTGTTCAGCAAGGCACAGGCAATGCTGGGATAATAAATGCCCATTTTGCCTGGAACATAGTTAGCCACCATATAAATTTACAAGATGCACAGGGTGGGGCTGGAGAGATGGCTCAGTGGTTAAGAGCACCAACTTCTCTTGCAGAGGACCTGGGTTCGATTCCCAGCACCCACAAGGTGGCTAAGAACCATCTTTAACTCCAGTTCCAGGGAAATCCGATGCCTTCTTCTGACCTCTGCAGCATTGTACAACATGGATGCACCAACCTACATGCAGACAGTACACTCATACACATAAAAAAAAAAAAAAACAAGATGCACAGGGTCAGAGGGATCAAGGGTTATGAGGACAACATCATGGAAGTCTTGTACTTACTTTCACTAAACATGGGATCCAAGACCACTACCACCAGCTTCTCAAGAGGCTCAAGAGGAAGAGATGGGTCAAGTACTGCCTTCTCTTCCTTCCTGAAACCCTCTAGGTAGACACTGGTACTTAGGGCTTGGCTAGTAAAGCAAGTTATTCATTTTATTTTTCTACTTAGCTGGTGGAAGATCCTCCCTGCAAGAAAAGAAGTGTTTAATGCAGCATTAACATCCATCAGATAAACTTTGACAGCCACTCTCCCACAGCCTGTGAGGGCTCCCAGGGAAAATATAAGAAGAATTATTGTTATCACAAGGAAGGTAGTACTGTGCACTCGGACTGAATAAAACAGGAGGTTTATTGAATGGTTCAGAACTGGAAGAACAATATAATCAAAGAGAGTCTAAGGCTCTGGTCTTCCTGACATAGCAGATAATAAACTGAGTATTGGAGAAACATATATACACACACCAGTTATGAAACTTCTGGACTTGCCCAAAGTGCAGGCAATGAAACTTTGCATGAGGGGCTAACAGACGAATACAGTTCCCCATCTCTTTTCTCTTCTTCCTGTGATGGAGTCAATGTCCAGAAACCTTCTCCCAGGGGAGGGTGAGGCTGTGTTATCTAGAGAACTCCTGGGGCATAAGTCTCATTTGTCAGATGGTTGGAGGTAAGAGTGAGCCCAACAGGGTGGTTATGTATAAAGGATGAAATAGAAGACTCACATGGAGGATGTCACAATGGATAGCAGATCAATGGAGAGGCTGCAGGCAGAGTGGGGAAGTCTCTGGAGCTCTTGGGATAGCAGATGACCTGGGTCTTGCAGTCCAGTCCTTGAACAAACTCGAGTGGATTTAAAAGCCAGGAGCTTGGGTTTAAAGACATTGAACATGAAGCATCCTTATCATTTGGAGGTTGATTAAGATGCAAATAGACACAGTCTTAAACAGAAAATGAGCTTTGTCAAATACAGGATGATATACATGTGACAAATGTTATACATTTGTCAACTGGTGGGTAATGGCATGCATCACTCTTTACAGAAAGATGGAAGTTTCACTAAACTGATATGGAAATGGACTTGAATGTAGAATGCTGGCTAGAGTTTCTGTGGTAAGGTAGAAGCAAGCCTTCAGGAACAAAACATCCCATGATCCCATTTCTCCATGTTTAATATATAATATATATGTATGTACATGTATATATATTTATTTATGAGACCAACCTGTAAAGAACTTTAATGACTTCCTGAGGATATTGCATGTAGTTATGTAACCCTAAGTTCAATCCTAGTATTATTGCACGTGAATGTGATAATTGGTGTTAATTGTCAACTTGACGCAACCTGGAATTACCTGGAAAAAGTCCCAATGAGATATTGTCTATACCAGGTCAGTGTTTGGCAGAGTCATCTTGACAGTACAAATTGATGAGGAAGATGCAACCCCACCCCTGGGGGCAGCACCACCATTGCCTGGTTTGAGGGTCTGACTATATAAACATAGAGAAAGCCAGCTGAGCACCAAGCACCGATGCACTCTCATTCTCCTGTGTTGTTAACTGCAGCTGTGGTGTGACCAGCTGCCCCAGGCTCTTACTGCTATGGTTGAAGGTGATCAACTGCAGCCTGGAACTGAGACATAAATTAAGTTCTTTTTCCCCTAAGTTGGTTTTCTTCAAGCCATTTTATCTTAGCAACAGAAAGAAACAAGAACAGTACATAGTAAGAGTTCAATAAATATTTGATTAGTCAATACAAGAAGAAAAGATGGGAGTGTTGATGTTGTCCAAGTTCAGAAAGCATACACAGATTACTGAGGAGCACAACGAGGGTTCTGATAAAAAAAAATTTCATGCATTGTATGAAAGCCTCAAGGCACAGAGCATGATCGGACAAGCTCTCCCTGACATACTGAGGCACCAAATCAGAACCAGCGAAACTTTCAACATCTTTCAGAAGCTTTCTGTTTTTACTCCACAAGAGAGATAAAGAGAAATTGAAATTTGCATGACTAAGCCAACTTTTCTGTATTTTCCTTGACCATGAGAAAAAGCACACACAGACACATGTATTTGGAAGCAGAAATAATCAGAATAGGAGACAAAGTAGAAGAGGGTGCGGTCATCGGGTGAGTTGAAAGTGTTAAGAAGAAGGTAGACATTTGGGGTCTAAATGAGTCCAGGGAACTTTATAGCTTACACTTTTGTGGTTGGTGATGCAATGAAGGAACCATTCCACAATCAAATCTTTTAAATGCAATTCTTCTTTGCCATTAACATTTGCCTAATGCAGTGTCAGTTGACATTAAGAAAAGTTGATCAGGTAGACTTTGGGTAGACTGAATTCTTTGGGGGAGGAAGAGCAAAACCGATTATTCCGGTACTAAGGTAATTTAAAAATCCATAATAAATAAAGTAATGAGATTTTCAGAGAATCACTTAAGCAGAAAAAAATGGCATAAAGTTACTACATCTACAGAGGAATAAGAATTCTTTAAAAGTTGTAGCTCTTAATTTATGGAATAAGCATTTCACATTTCTTTTCTGATTAAAATGAAATATTTATTTTTGCTGGTTTTGTGGGAAAAATGCATATTGTTTTATGTTGTTATAAATTCATGGCTGAAATTTTAGTGTTGAGAATCTGCATGGCCGTTGCACATTAAATGGATATTGATCTAACATTAGAAATAAAAAACAATACCCATTAAATTAATCAATAAAGATTTAATTCCTGATGAACTCAGCAACCTAAGGTGGGGTATTTGTTTGCTTTTTTCCCTCTTTCCAAGCAAACTATTTAGGGTTATAGGAAATAATCCAACATTTAAAAGATTATGTGAGGGGGGAAAAAACAGTAGTGGTGAAAGCTGCAGTTTGTAATTGCAAAGTTAATTATCTTTCCTAAACCATCAGTTGTCACTTAGAGAGACCAGATTCTTGCAGACTCTCCAGGGACTGTCTTTATTTCATTCCTAATGGCTTGGGACCCACCATTTTGCTGTCTCTGAACATGTGGTCACTGAATGCACCATTTATGGAGTATTGTTTAATTAAGGACAAATTAAGAGAACTGTGCACAGAATTTAATTTCATAGGCTCTGTAAATTCTTTTAAAGAGGATACTAACTATAGGCATGATAAGTTTTCATTATCCATTTCTTCTATAAGGTATTGACAATTTATTGTTTGCCACAGTTCCAAGTTTTGTTTACTCTTTGGGGATTTTTGTTGGCACCGTACTTTTTGCACTTTGCGGAAATCCTACTAGAGACATCTGACTCCATTAACCCATTCAGCTCCGAAGAAGAACCTAGATGCATAAGCCCACATGGTTTTAAAGATTGTACTGGGCTGTTGAAAAGACTAGGAATTTCTGCAAGGCATCAAATGAAAACTGACAGCATTCATGTGTGCTTAATGTTTTAGATCTTGGGATAAAAATTATTTCAAATTTTTAGTCCTTCCTTGATTGTTTCATTTGACAATTGTGTATAGAGTGACTTCTATGCAGCAGAAAAACATTCTGGTTGAGAATTAAACATTTACTAAGTAGCAATGGAGTTCTGAAATATTCTGGTTTTAAATTTTTGAGAATAAATTTATCCCTACTGGACCTCCCAAAACTCAAGTTCAAATAATAAACTGTAAGTTTTGTTATTGCCACCTTGATGGAATAATTTTGAGTTAGATGCATAGTGAAATTTACAGACCTTTTTATTCAAACCCTCAGGTCATTGAAAAGGAAACTGGGTCACAGAAGAGTTACTTTTACTTATTAAAGTTCATCCTACAAGTTAGTATCACTTATTCAACAATACTTAAATCCCCAAATATAAACTTACTGAAAATGTCATTATTTAATAAATAGTTAATGGTTAAGAGCACTGAGTGCTCTTGCAAAGGACAGGCCCAGCACATACATGACAGCTAACAACCATAAGGGTCAGTTCCAGGGGAATCCAATGCCCTGTTCTGACTGCTGCAGGCATTGCTTGACGCCAATGCACTTACATACATGCAGGCAATACACTTACACACATAAAGTAGTAAAAATAATAAATATTTGAAAAAATAGTTATGACATGAGTCTAAATTAGACACTCAAGAATACCTGCATGGGGACTGGAGAGATGGCTCAGCTGCTAGAGCACAAGCTGCTCTTACAGAGGACCTGGGTTGGATTCCCAGCATCCACAGGCCAAGGAACAACTGTCTCCAACTCCAGTTCTAGGGAATAGGAAGTCCTCTTCTGGGCTCTAAGGACCTTGCATGCACATGGTACACTCACAAAACTCGAAGGCAAAACATCCATGCACATTAAAAAGTTTTTTTAATGTGTGTGGTGAAGAGATTTTTCAACCTGAATGTAGTAGATATTGAGGACAAATTCGAAAAAGCAAGAGTGAAATTGTTACAAGAATTCAAAAACTTCAGGGCAAACAAATAGTGGCCAATGATGAAGAAGAGGAAAGGACCCGTGATGGACAGTACAGAAGGACCAGTAGAGAGGACCAATGATGGAGAGTAGAGAGGACCAATGATGGGGAGTAGAGAGGACCAATGATAGGGAGTAGAGAGGACCAGTGATGGGGAGTAGAGAAGGACCAGTGATGGAGAGTAGAGAGGACCAATGATGGAGAGTAGAGAGGACCAGTGATGGAGAGTAGAGAGGACCAATTATGGAGAGTAGAGAAGGATCAATGAGGGAGAGTAGAGAGGACCAGTGATGGAGAGTAGAGAAGGACCATGATGGAGATGAGAAAAGGGTGATGGCACTGCTTATCTTGGTGCAGAGTTCTGAACAACCCTTCAGAGGCCTCCTGTGCCACCTCTGATCATGCAGAGAGACTAAGTGACATCCTGGAGATAGAGGATGTTTCCAATAGATAGGGATCCTGAAAGATGTATATGGTTCAAACACAGAGAATGCATTGGTGTGAAGGCAGTTGGGAGATTTTAGTGGGAGATGAAGGTGACTAACCCCTCCACTGAGCATTCCTCCAGCACAGGTCGTCTTTCTGCTACCTCTGCTGGGTGCTCAGGGCACACGATCTTCAGTCCTGGTAAGACCTCTCCTCCTCAGATTCTACAACCTAATATCTTACTGTGGTTACTTCCTAGTGTTCTTGAGACCTATGGACCTGGAACTCCCTCAACCCAGAGACCATTTTTCTTATTGAGGAGATGCCTTCTCCAACTCCAAACCCCACAATGACGATAACCTTTGACCCCAGAAAGTGTATTGTGAATATTCCCAGTCATCAACCTAGATTCAGAACCTATGTGAAATATATAAAAAAAAGTCAAAACTACAATAATAATAACAATGACATCAGAAAACAACATTAAAAAGTACATTTATTCTCCACAAGTGCATCTTTTACCATTGTTCATAATATACAGTATGCTGAATCAGCTAGAGGAAACAAAGTATTTGACATGGCTGTTTAAACACGTAGCAAGTCACTCTTTTAGTTTAAGACATCATGGAGGAAGATGTGGGCAGCCTGGGCTTAGGATTTGTGCATTCTTTGTGCCAAGGGAAATAGTCTACATGGGCCAGACCTGGTTGCTGGAAATCTAACTAGCACAATCTCCTCTGAGTCAGTGAACATGGGCAAGTGGTGGCTAGCAACTGTCCTTCCAGTTCCAGGGGATCTGACACCCTCTTCTGACCTCCCCAGGGATTGCAGGACATGGTGTACTTACATACATGCAGGCGACACATTCACATACATAAAAGAAGAATAATACATTTAAAGAGGTTTTAAAGATGTTAAATCATTTGTAGGAAAATATATGCAATTAGAGATGATGCAAATTAAACTACTCTTAAGACAAACATTGTATGTTTTTCTCTCATTCATTGTTCTTAGATTTTTGTGAAGAAATATAAAACCATATATATGTATATTTGTGCACATACATAATATGAAGGTATATGCACATACATATATATGTTTACATCACATTTTCTTTCTCCATTCCTGCTTCTGGACACTGATTTGGTTCCATAACTTGGATGTTGTGAGTGGTACCTCAAGCAAAGACGACAAACAAGAACAAATTGACTCCTACCTGAAAGAAAGCCTGGAGACATGAACATCTCAAATGGTTCATCACGGTCCTGTTGTGAAGGAAGAAGGAATTCAGTGCTCAGCTGGTGACTGTCCTAATCTGCTTTCTGTTGCTCTGATAAAATGCTGACTAAAACCAACTTGAAAGGATTTACTTGAGCTTACAGGTTATACTCCATCATCAAGGGAATCCAGGTCAGTAGTTCAAGCTGGAATCTGAATGGGGATGGGGAGCAGAAGGGTGGAAGGAACTGAACCAGAGACCTGTAGGAATGCTGATTAATGGCTTGCTTCTGAAGGTTTGCTCAGCTACTTTTCTTATCCAACCCAGGCCTGCGTGCCCAGGGAAGGCACCACCCACAGTGGACTGCGCCCTCCAACATCAACCAGCAATCAAGAAAATACACCACAGACATGGCCACAGGCCAGTCAGATGGAGGAAACTGCACCACAGACATGGCTACAGGCCATTCTGGTGCAGGAACTTACACCACAGACATGGCCACAGGCCAGTCTGATGGAGGAAATTACACCACAGACATGGCCACAGGCCAGTCTGATGGAGGAAATTACACCACAGACATGGCCACAGGCCAGTCAGATGGAGGAAATTGCACCACAGACATGGCCACAGGCCAGTCTGATGGAGGAAATTGCACCACAGACATGGCCACAGGCCAGTCTGATGGAGGAAATTGCACCACAGACATGGCCACAGGCCATTCTGATGGAGGAAATTCTACCACAGACATGGCCATGGGCCATTCTAATGGAGGAAATTACACCACAGACATGGCCACAGGCCATTCTGATGGAGGAAATTACACCACAGACATGGCCACGGGCCACTCTGATGGAGGAAATTACACCACAGACATGGCCAGGGGCCAGTCTGATGGAGGAAATTGCACCATAGACATAGCCACAGGCCAGTCTGATGGAGGAAATTACACCACAGACATGGTCACGGGCCATTCTGATGGAGGAAATTACACCACAGACATGGCCACGGGCCAGTCAGATTGAGGAAATTGCACCACAGACATGGTCACGGGCCAGTCTGATGGAAGAAACTACACCACAGACATGGCCACAGGCCACTCTGATGGAGGAAATTATACCACAGACATGGCCACGGGCCAGTCTGATGGAGGAAATTGCACCACAGACATAGCCACAGGCCAGTCTGATGGAGGAAATTACACCACAGACATGGCCACAGGCCAGTCTGATGGAGGAAATTGTACCACAGACATGGTCACAGGCCATTCTGATGGAGGAAATTACACCACAGACATGGCCATGGGCCAGTCTGATGGAGGAAATTGTACCACAGACATGGCCACAGGCCAGTCTGATGGAGGAAATTACACCACAGACATGGTCACGGGCCATTCTGATGGAGGAAATTACACCACAGACATGGTCACGGGCCAGTCTGATGGAGGAAATTACATCACAAACATGGCCACAGGCCAGTCTGATGGAGGAAATTACATCACAGACATGGCCACAGGCCAGTCTGATGGAGGAAATTACATCACAGACATGTCCATGGACCAGGAGTGCCCACAGCAAGTATATGCATCTTCTTACATATAAAGCCTCTTTCTAACCAAGGATGGTCCTGATTTCAGGGACAGCAATCATCTAGGAGCAATTATTTATAAAGCTGTCAAAGGTATCTGAAGCAAACTTTTCTCGAAGGCAACAGTTTGCCATAATTTGGACAAATTTTAGAAAAACTAATTCCCAAATTTCACTTAATAATCATACCTCTACCCCTAAGCACTGGACTTGGTAATGTGTGTTTATTTTTCTTTTATTATTCCTGGACCATGTTTACGGAATTTCTGCCTTTCAAGGAATTGCTGGATTACGGAGGAGGGAAAGAATGTTTTCAGAAGCACATCTAGCACTTGAAAGGGTGCGGCAGGAAGGTCACAGTTCAAGGCCAGACTAAGATCCATAGCAAGACTTCATCTCAAAACTGAAACAAAACAAAATGAAAACTCTGTTAGGTGCGGTACATTCCTTTAATCCCAGCACTTAGGAGGCAGAGGCAGGTGGATCTCTGAGATTGAGGCCAGGCTGGTCTATATAGTGAGTTCCAGGCCATCTGGGGCCACAGGGAGACTCTGGTTCAAAAAAACAAAGTAAATAAAATATCACCTCAAGTTCATTCTGA
Organism: Rhizomys pruinosus; assembly: GCA_009823505.1. Taxonomy (NCBI): domain Eukaryota; kingdom Metazoa; phylum Chordata; class Mammalia; order Rodentia; family Spalacidae; genus Rhizomys; species Rhizomys pruinosus. The sequence continues at coordinate 2,016,938 of VZQC01001737.1, read as the reverse complement.
CTGCTTTTATTTTTCCAATAGTCCCACATCCTATCTAGAATATGGTGACGTGAGTGATATTTTGGCAGAATTGCAATACAGAAATACTTGGCTGTTGTAGCATCCAGTTAATTTTTTCCCTAACTGTTTAAGTCTTTCTGTTTTAGCTATGTCACTGGTCTTTGCAACATCAGCTTCCATCTTGCAGCTCTTCACCCACTAGAAGAAAAAAGATAAATAGACCCATCAAAGTACAATCCATAACAGTGGTGTGTGTGCATGAGTGTATGCACATGTGTGAATGCACGAAGGGAAGGCAAGTTACATTTCTCTTTGTAAAGACAGAATCACTGAATACACTGTAGGTCTAAATAGCACTAAATGCTTGCAATTTGCATTTTTACCATCACAGGAGAAATGAGTGTAAACATCTAGGCATAGAAAGAAAAACCTAATCAATCAATAGATGGAGAGGGGAAGCTGGTATGCGTCCTCACGATAGCAAATATGCACATTCGGATGTGCAGCCAGACAAAAAGATTTTCTTATTATGATATTTCATAATCTTCTAGCCATGACCTAACTGCTAAAATATTTAGATAAGATTGAGAATAGAGATGGGGGGGAGTATGATGGAGAAGTGAGTGAGAGGGAAAGATGAAAGGCTTGGAAAGAAAATGTCAACTGAATCAGAGCTAACATATTGCTCACCCAACATGAAAATGCTATCGAAAAATTACACCAAATCCAAAACCTGTCAAACGAGATTTAGCAAGAAGGTTCAGAAGTTATCCCCCATTGGGTAACTGTCTATAATCTTGCAACAAACCCTGTAAGTGTTCGTGGTGGCTATCCCATATGCTAAGGGCTACAGATTATTTCAGAGCTGTCAGTTTTAATTTCAGTTTTATTAATTTTCCCATAAGCCTACAGACGTATATTTCAGAAGGCATATATCAGGAAGATCGTAAACTCCCACAAAGAAGCATGGTGCTTCTTGCATCCTTGCAGGCTGTGTCACAGGTTTGATGGGAAGTAGATTCATCCAGAGACCAGTAAGAGAAGTTTAATGTATATGTCAAAGCACTGTGAAGACACTAGCCTGTCCATAGTTGGCAGCCAAGATGAGTCCAACTGACTAAAAATACTTTAGGGAGATTTTTTAATTAATAAAACATGTTACAAAAAATATAAGTTTTAAAGGAATCCTGTGCCGTTACAACAAAACGTTTAGTTTTAAGAAATAGAAAACTACTTTTTCTAAAAGCTCTGCTTCTTAGCTCAATATTTCTCAGAATCCTGGTGCTGTTTTGAAAGCAGAATCAAATTTTCCATAGTGTAGAGCACACATCTTTCTATCACCAATCCGCTAGTGTGTGTGAGCTTTAAAACATGTAGAAAATGAGATATTGTCATGAATTAAACATGACTTCACATTCTTCACCACTCATCTCACTTAGCAGCAGATTCTTTTTCCTTCTGAGGTAACTTTTTGACTTGTATTCCCTGGAATGTGGTACCTGAGCTGAAGATCATAGGCTCCAAATAGCCCTGAAGTAGTAGATTACTGGAAAAGAAATCACGGAATATGATTAAATCTTAAATATGGTTTGTTTCTAGATGCTGGACCCTATATAAAGGGAGGGATTTTGCCTTTACCTGTCGGAATACTCTGGAAGGCAGCCACCATGCTCTTAAGTCACCCACCACGTTACAAGGAAGCCCAAGTCATTTAGAGAGACAGAAAGCACATGGAGGATTATTAGGGTGCCAGGCACATAGGTAAATTGCCACAGCTCTTGTGCGTTGTCCATGCTGATAACTGGAAACAGCTTAAATGAATAACTGACATCTTCCAAACAGAAGTGTTGCCCACAGAGCCTTTCAATATAGATAACTCACAGTGAGTATATTGGTTTTGTTTGAAGCTACTGTGTTGAGATGGTTTGTAATATGTCATTAGACAACCTACAAATACTATGTGTATGAAAGCTGCATAATGCACACATGTTTGTGACTTAAAGGGAAGTTACACAAAATAAGAGATGTGTCAGGAAGAGATCACACTTCTGTTTTCATTTCTAAAGCAGCAACACAGGCTACAGGGGAAAGGGAACAAGCCAATAGGAAACAAGGAAGAATAAGGCTTGTCACTCTGAAGCTTTTTATGATGAAACAGAAAACTAGGAATATAGAATATATATATATATATAGATATATATATATATATATAGAAGAGAGAGAGAGAGAGAGAGAGAACAGAAAAAATATCTGAGAGCATAGTTGCAGGAGATGGTAACAAATGAGAAAAAAGGGCCCCCAAGATGGCTCAGCAGGTAAAGGTGCTTTCCACCAAGACTTCAGACCTGAGTTCAATTCCTGGGACCCACATGGTAGAAGAAGAGCATCAACTTCAGCAAGTTGTCCACGTGAGTCACACACACACACAAACATACACACACACACACACACTATATAGATAGATAGATAGATAGATAGATAGATAGATAGATAGATAGATAGATAACTTAAAAAAGTTTAGAGAGAAATAAAACCAAAATCACCATGGACAAAGGGGGACAGTTCCATCACCACACTAACAACCAGTATTGTAACATTGTAATGTCAATACTAAAAAGTCACTTAAGCATTTATATTTCTCTGTGACAACCATCTTTCTTATGTGTAGTGTTTCTTGTCAGTTGTAAACTCCCACAGAACACACTTGGAGAAATCAGTGAAGGAGTTTTCCAATCACTATTCCATAAATTAAGACAATAAACAGAAACTTAGAAAGGTTAAATGGGACAAATATTATCCAATGCAAAGATTTAACTCTAAGTCTTCTGTCTCCTAAGATGGTTCTTGCAACAATGTTTTCCATCTCACTTTTATCAAGAAAAGAGAAATAGGAAGATGTTATCCTAGCCTGCAATTCAATATAGCATCTTGCCTATGAACAATCATGCACTGAAAACATCAGCCGTGGGCTGCTGAGGGCATCGCCTGGTTTCTTCTGTGGTACAGAGAAGTCATCCAGGTCAACCACTCACCTCCTCAGTGGTTGGCCTCCTACCTAATGCTGCTGACCAAGGCTGAGCCCCAGCAGTGGATGAAGTCAGAAGCGAGGAGGGAGAGGCATGGTCTGGACTCACACTTAATGGATTAAGCAGAAGCAAGAAGCCAGTGGTGATTAAAAATCTATCTTGGTCCTAGGTTGATATTTAGCATCTTTTCCATTAGCATACTGGCTTGAGAGTTCACAGCCTTTGTGGTCCTCCCATTGAGGTTTTGATTTGGGAACTGTGGTAAACTCCAAACATTTGTCAGCACTCGATGGGTCTATTAATAGAAAATACAGTTAGACAGGATTGGATTTTTTGTTGTTGGGTTGGTGTATTTCTCCATGGGGGGGGCGGCAAAGACCTGCTTCCATCCTCGTTTGAAAAGACATGTTGTGTTGATGCTCCAGTAGCCAAGCACAGGATGATTTGGTCATCTAGTTTTAGCACTATGATGTTTTTTATAATAAAATAAGCTACTGCAGTCTACAGACCCCCCCCCAAATCACCTACTATGTGCTAGATTTTTGCGTTATAAGGTAAGATACTGTAAAATTCCGAAACAATCCTTTGGGGCCCAGAAAGATGGCTCAGCAGGTAAAGGCACTTGCTGCCAAGCCTGGTGACCAGGGTTCAATCCCTGAAACACTCATAGGAGAGAGCTGACTCCTGGACGTTGTCCTCTGACTTCCACACATCCGTGCTGGTTCTCATTCTCTCTCTCTCTCTCTCTCTCTCTTTCTCTCTCTCTCTCTCTCTCTCTCTCTCTCTCTCTCTCTCTCTATCTCTCTCTCAAATATAAACAAATGAAATGGATATCCATCTGACTATTTGCTGCTTGTATGATGAGAATGAGTTTCTCTTCTTAGTCTGCTCAAACACATGCATCTATTTAATGATTAATTTCTTCAAGAGACGGTGCTCTTGAAGCCATTTGAGGAGCTTCTCTAACTAAAGCCCACCAAAGACAGTAAAAGACAAGATGCACATGCTCAGAAACAAAGTTCTGTAGTCAGGTTCCTGCTTGGAACACCCCTCCCCAACCTCTACCACCACCCCTGCAAAGCACACCGTGTTGTCCATCTGAAGAAGGGCTTTGGACCAAGTGACAGCTCCAGTGACCTTCGCCAAATGTTCTCTAGATTGAGCTGTGCTTCAGTGAAAGGGGAAGGTTGGGGAGGACACTCTCTGCTCCACTCGGACCTCCTTGTCATCTGGTTTCCACACCAGTACTTACTTCCCAAGTTTCTCCATCACACCAACTTCACACTTACTCTGAATCTCTTCCCGCTCTAAGCTAGTAGCATGCTGTCCAATATGCTGGCCACACAAGGTTAGTAAGTGCTTAAAATATAGCTGGTTCAAACTGAGGTGGGTGCCCTGAGTCAGGCACATGCCAGATTTCAAAGATTTAGTATGAAAAGCTTATATAAGATACCATAATTATTTTTATATTATTTGTTCAAATGAGAATACATTAAGTACATTAAATAAAATAAACTGTTAAAATGAATTTTCCTTACTTTTTTTGGTCTTTTTGAGTCCCTTACTATTTTTAATTGACTGCTAAACATTTTAAATTACACGTGTGGGGGCCGGAGAGATGGCTCAACAGTTAACAGCACTGTCTGTTCTTGCAGAGTACCTGGGTTCAATTGCCAGCACCCATATGAAGACTAACAACCATCCATAACTCCAGTTCTGAGGAATCTTATGCCCTCTTCTGGCCTCCATGGGCATTGCATGCATGTGGTGCATTTACATACATACAGACAAAACACTCCTATACATAAAATACAAATAAATTCTTAATTTAAACTATATGTGTGGCCTGCTTTAAGATTCTGCTGGACAGTGCTATTCTAGTATATCAGGTCAAGACCATGGGAGAGGATTGGCTGTATGTATTTCTAGCATTTTTCTCTTTCTCTTCTTGGTCCCAGCATCCACTATCACCAAGTCCCAAATTCATGCATGAGCCTAACTTCTCCATGAATATCAAAAACTTTGAGCACTCATGTGGGTGGTCTCCTTACCAGTCTTTAATACCTGCAAAGTAAAATGAGGCCTAAGCAGATGACCCCTCGGACCCAAGGTAGCCAACGATGCCTTAGGAAATGACTGCAAGCTTACAGGCTGTAATGTCCTTAACTGTCGACTTGTAAGAGCTAGGATCAACTTGTGAGCACACCTCTGGGTGAGTCTGTGCGAGGATCAACCAGAGCGGACCCTTAACTTGGGCCACGTGCACCTTTCAAGCACCTCACCTACTGTCTGCCCTTTCTTCCTGGACTTGTACGTCTATAGCTGCTGCTGACATCCTCTGCCCACACCAGACTCCAGTTTCTTAGGCTTTCTATATGGACTGAATATCAGCATCTCTTCAAGGAGTTCCAGGCCCCCAGCACCAGCTTAGGACCACTGAAGTATCCAGCTTTGTGGCCTTAGTGTCTACCCAGCTCTCAGCCTCTCCAGCATGCAGACAGCCGTTGTTGGACTCTCTGGCCTGTCGTCAAGCCAGTCTTCAAATGTCATTTTTATATTATATGTACATCCTATTGCTTTTGTTCCTCTAAAGAACAGTGGCTTAGCAAAACAACGTCATTGCCTCACAGTTCTGTAAGTTTGACGACAAACACAGATCTCCCCAAGCTAAAACTCAAGGCCTCAGCGGGGCTGTACTCCTTTCTGTGGGGTCTGGGCAGACTCCATTTCCCTGTCTCTATCAGCTTCCCCCTGCCTCCTTTGGCTTATAGCCTCCTCCTCTGTCATCAGTGTCAGCAGTGAGTCAATTCTTTCCCAACACCACATTTTACTGTGGTCTTGTTCTTCCATGTTCAAGGCCACTTGATGCGCCATTAGTTTCTGAACAGGATACAGGATAATCTTATCTCAGGGTCTTGATCTTAATCACATTTTCTCTCATTTTTGCTCCATGCTCTCAGGTTTTGAACATGAATATCGTTGAGGAGGAAAGAGGGAACATTATTCTGCTTCCCCTGGATAGCAAACTTGGTCGAATCAATGTAAAATAAATATACAATTTCATTTTTCTATCTCTTACAGGAAGGGTGTGTCCAAGGGACTAAATGAACCTACAGTGCTGAGCTGGAAAAAAGGCTTCACTTTGGATTATGAGGTCAGGAGGATTCTGTGAACTTCAGAAGATCAGACTCTGGTTGGCAATATGTGCTTCTGGAATCCTAATGATAGTAACCTGCTCTAGATAGACCAGGAAAATGTGTCTTGTATATGTGAGTGTTTTTAAACAGGGTTTAGTCTTCATTCCCAGTAGATTTATTAATCAGGGCATCATTAGCTAGCTAAGAAACTTGGGAGCTGACTTGCAAAACTATTCTCAGAAATCAAATAGATTAAAAATTATATCTAGGTTCCTGCACTGGCCTTTTTGATGTATTATCTTTAAATGGTGTGATGGTTGGTTTTAACTGTCAGATTGACACAATCTACAATCCCCTGGGGAAAGTCTCAGTGATACATTGTATAGACTAGGTTGGACTGTGGACAGGTCTGGGGAAGGGGCATGATCCCTTAATTGGAATGGGAAGACTCAACCCACTGTTCCCTGACTAAGATCCAGGACTGTGTAAATGTAGAAAGCATTAACTGAACACGAACACCCATCCCTTCCATCCCTTCTCTCTCTCTCTCTCTCTCTCTCTCTCTCTCTCTCTCTCTCTCATCTTGACTGTGGACGTGACTAGCTACTTCAAGTTCCTGTTGCCTTGACTTCCTCAGGGTGTTGGGCTGCAACCTGGAATTGTGAGCCAAACTAAACTCTCTCTTCTCTAAGTGACTTTGTTACGGTATTTAACCATGGAAACAGCTAAAAACACTAAGACAGGTGTTTATTTTAAACCTACTAGTACCTCCACTTCAGCATCTGTCAATCCTGGCTCTGTTGGCATCTTGGAATAGGTACTTCTGTACTATAAAGGACTGGCCTATGTTGGCCAGGTTGACTGACAGCATCATGGAGATGCTGGATGCCAGCTGCCAAATACCCCCACTCCTAGCAACAGCAATCAAAGCTGTCTCCAGACATTTCCAGATGTATCCATGGGATGGGATGAGGCCATGAGAAGAAACCACCACTCAAGAACAAATATGAGTGTTGGCATCATAAAAACTTATTGCAACCTTGGTTGATAAGTCCGAACTTGAATTCCCACATGAATGAATTTGAGGGAAGTGTCCAACCTACTATTCCCGGTGGTCAATGGCCTCCTGGATAATTAAAGCCCCTGGATAACTTCACAAAAACCTGCTAAAACAAGAAAACAGAGTTCTGTTTTCTATACATATGTGTGTGTGTGTGTGTGTGTGTGTGTTTGCACAGGCAAACATTCACATACAGGGGTCATGAAATCATCACATTCAAAGACATAAATTTCTCCCTTCTGGTTAAACCACATTCATAATGTTTGGGGCCAAGCTTGATATGCAGAATGGACTGTGGTGGGATGGACTTTGAAACACAGTTCTCCATGCTGAGAGTAGTGGTCCTTGTTATCACATCTCAGGGTTCTAGAGTTTGGGATCTGAAGTTAGAAGACCACCTCCAACCAGTCTCACCTGCACATCTTGGAACCCTTCTGCTGCTCTGAGGCTTGTGGTGAGATCTGAATTCGTCTAAGTCTATATTTCTCACTCCCTTCAACTGAAACGACCACTTGGACCTGCTCTACAAACATGGCTCCTGTATGAAATTTTCGTGATGAGGGGGTTCTGTCAGATTTTTAATCTATCTCTATTTTCCAAACCCTTGATTTATTCAACCCCCTCATTTTGTAAAACTGTGAGGAACTTGACCTGTGTCACTCTGTGAATTGATATCGTCCCTTCAGCTTGCTGCCTTCCTAAGGGTCGTCACTGTGAGCACCAAGCCCACTCATGATCGTTGTCACACACTGTATCAACTGCTCTGCAATCAGCCAAGGGCATTGTGCTGAGAAGCCATCAATTATCCCAAGTAGTCAATGAGAGTTTGCTGTTGTGAAGGGACTCAATTGAAGATAATCCATAAAAAATCAATTACATTATTATTTCTTAATTAGAGCACTTGACAATATAGCTTTCCTCAGCAAAGCCGTCAGTGAATAAGCACATAAATACACATAAACGCTGTTTCTGTCCCACTGAGCTCCTCGATAAGTTCACAGTGACCTTTATCACCAAACATTTGCCAGACAGGAACGTCTGCGTGTTTAAGAAAATTCCCAAGCTGTTTTTCTCTGTTGGACAGAAAAATTAGTCCATCACAACTATCTATAATAATAGTAATAATATATTTAGGGATGGTAAAATATAATTTAATATTTATGTACTCTTTTCCAATTTATGAAGACCTCTTCTCTCTTGGAGACTATGCTGAGCCTGACTTGACCTTGAAATAAATCAGATGTGCCTTTTTACCAAAAAGCACCATAATGGCACCACATCCCAAGAGACATTTTCAGTGATCTGCTCCATTCATCCTTGGCTCTACCATACTTCAACTGACTTTCCTCCCACCCTCCAAATCATGGGTCTTTTTTTCATTTGTAACCTTGGAGAAATCCTTTGAACTCAGCATTGGTCTTTATTCAACCAACCACTATCTATCACACATCTGGTTATGTGGTAGGCACCATAGAAATGAATTGCTAATACATAGTTTATACTCCAATAGACAGAGAATTATAACAAAATATAAACCTCAAAGCTCTATAGCTTCTGAGTATATTGACTAGACTGCCCTACTCATATTAGACTGAGGAGAACTTTTGGTATGAATTACTAGTAAAGCTGAAAGTGGAGTGATAGATAGGGGTGAACAAGACCAAGATGAAGTAACATAGTATGTGCAAAGGGAGTAAAAGACACTATGGACAACACAATATCTAAACCTAGAGCAAAATTATCAGAGCTTAAAGTGGGACTGGAAGAGTTGATTATAGACCCTGTGAGAGCTGGGGAAGGAATAGAGCTGTGAAGGGGTGTGGAAGTAGCTCAGGGCAGTCCCCTAGCATGCAAAGGGCCTTGGGTTCAGTCTTCAGTGTGGGAAGGAAGGAAAGAAGGAAGGAAGGAAGGAAGGAAGGAAGGAAGGAAGGAAGGAAGGAAGGGAGGGAGGGAGGGAGGGAGGAAGGAGGGAAGGAAGGAAGGAAATGGCAGCACCCGTACCATGGCAGGCCACCACGACTAATTCACAGCATGGTGGGAACAAAAGACTGCTGGGGCTGGACAGTCGGCCCAGCACCCACATGGTGGCTAACAGCTGTCCATAACTTCAAATCCAGGGAACCTGACATCTTCTTCTGACCTTCACAGGGACTGCATGATATGGATCCATTTACATACATACAAGCAATACATTCATACACAAAAAATTATTAATAATAAAAAGTCTTGGGTCTTTTTGAGAGCAGGTCTCCCTGTAGCCCCAGCTGGCCTGGAACTCACTATGTAGACCAGGCTGGCCTTGAACTCACAGAGAACTGCCTGCCTCTGCCTCCCTAGTACTGGGATTAAAGTTGTGTGCCACCACACCTGGTTTTCTTGTTTTGTTTTTAAAATATTTTCTTCATTAGCTGGGTGTGGTGGCACAAACCTTTAATCCCAGTACTAGGGAGGCAGAGGCAGGCAGTNGAACCTGGGTCCTCTGTAAGAGTAGCCAGTGTTCTTTACCACGGAGCCATTTCTCTAGCCCTTGATTTCACTTTTTCAACAGAATCTTACAAAGATGTCATTAAAGTATGGGAGAAGGGGCCTGCTCTGATGTTAGACTCTGCAACGCTAAGCTACTTTTCACTGGTTCCTTGCTCCCACTGGTTTAATTTAATCTTTTAAACCTTTATAAGGCACTGTAGATAGCATGATCCCCACTTTACTGAGGATAAGCGGCAGGCACATGGAAGAGCTGGCTGAAGCTTGTGTCCCTGTCTTTCCCACCTTGATTCCCAGCCCCTCAAAGAGGTGGACAGGGAGGTGAAATCAGAGTTGAGTTGTTTCTGGGTTTTCTCTAAGGATCTCAGGAGACTGGAGCTCTGGGAGATTCATCAGATGCTCCTGCACAGCAAAGCATAGGGAGGGAGGAAGAAAGGGAGGGAGGAAGGGAGGGAGGAAGGGAGGGAGGAAGGGAGGGAGGGAGGAAGGAAGGGAGGAAGGAGGGAGGGAGGAAGGAAGGGAGGAAGGGGGGAGGGAGGAAGGAAGGGAGGAAGGGAGGGAGGGATGGAACAGATTTGTTCCGTGAATATTAAAATGTATGTGAGTTCTCAGAGGAAGGAAAAGGAAAGGAGGAACGAATAAACCAAAAAGGTTGACTAGGAAGAAAGATGGAATCAGAATCGGACTACTGAGCAAAACACAAGACATGAAAGGTTTGAACTCTTGTCAGTAAATTCCATTCCAGCTCTGCCTCAAGAGGGCCCACTTTCTACACAGCACTGTTTCTTCTAAACCACAGATCACCATTCCCTGTTCCTTCCTTCTTAAGACAGAAAATGCCCCCGCGATAGCTGGGGTGACAGCCCAGCTTCTCGCCATGGCCAGTAGGATCTCCCCGACCCTTCCCCACGCTTGCCTCAGAGCTCCGCCCCTTGGTCCCTTTCCACAGTTACATGAATCTGCTGTTGCCCACTGACTTGCTAAATCTCTTCCTGCCCCAGGAAGTTTGCTCTTGGCACTCTGCCCTCTGAAATGTGCTTCCAGCGTTCCTCACGTGCAGACTTAGCACAGCTGTCAGTCATATCAGAGACGTCTTGTTTCTACTCTACCCCAAGACTCTGCAGCTCAACCCTGTCTCTTTCTGTAGTATTAGTACATACTAGACAAGAAGGCTTGCTGAGCCTGGTGCTTCTACTGTAGAATGAGTCACGGGTGACAGAACTGATTGTCTCATTCATAACAACCCAAGGTCGGTGTTCCCAACTGAAAGTGCTTCCCAGCGGTTGGCTCCGCCCTTTCCTGAGGCTTAGCTCCAGCAGGGAAGGCCAAAAACACTTGGCCCTGGAAGTGGTACTTGATGTTTTCTTCTACATTCCATTGAGTAGAGGAGTCCCACACCAGACAGCCAACTACCAGAGCTAAAGACACTTCAGCCACAAGGCAGTATTGGAATGAAGTATGGGGTTGAGTGGACAGTCAGCTCTGCTGCAAAAGCATCATATTTAAAAGCATTCTAACGGACTGTTTATCAGTCCTCTCATGATAGATGATAGATGATAGATGATAGATAGATAGATAGATAGATAAATAAATAATAGATGATAGGTTATAGATAGATAGATAAATAGATAGATGATAGATAACATGAAATTGGGGGTAGGATGGGGTTACAAAGGGAGAGAGGATCAAAATTTGTTCAAAATATATTACATGAAATTCACAAAAATCCAATTAAAATATACATAATATGTTTATAAAAAGCTGTTGCTGGAATTAGCCTCGGTGTTCACATTCAGGGACTGCCTTTTCTCCAGTTTGGTGGTATCTCTGTCTTCCTAAAAGGACAAGTCAGAGACAAGCTGTCTTGTACAGAAGATATACAAGGTTTAGAATTTGTATTTTTTCAAAGTCCTCCCAGCTCTGAGACTCTGTATGTTCCTACTTCCTTTGATGGGGTTTTGCTATGTAGACTAGGCTAGCCTCAAACTCACAAGCCTTATGCATCAGCCTGTTAAAGACAGGGATCATGGGAGTGTGCCACCATGCCCAGCTTAGGCGGGGGCACATTTTAAGCTGGAATTGGCCTTGGTACAGAATGTGCTGTCAGCAGGAAGGGATCAGCTCTGTGGGACTGTTGTATGGCTTCTCCTAGGACCATTAAGCCAACAGGACAGAAAGAGCCTTGTACCAAGAACAGCCCTTCTGTTATTCAAGAGAAGGTACTCTGTTCTTAATTGGTAGAGGATCAAACTGTGTGCCTTCAAGTAGTGCCAGTTCCAGGCTAGTGTGTGATATACAGGAAGGGCTCAATAAACACTTACTGATTAAATGTTAGACTTAAAATATCAATAACAGTTAATGTTTAAATAGTTAAAAAATAAAGATGCCAGTCAGACATAATGGGGCATGCCTTTAATCCCAGCACTTGGGAGGCAGACAAAGGTGGATCTCTGTGAGTTCAAGGCCAGCGTACTCTACATAGTGAGTTCCAGAACAGCTGGGGCTACAGGGAGACCCTGTCTCAAAAAGACAAAAGAAAGAAAGAAAGAAAGAAAGAAAGAAAGAAAGAAAGAAAGAAAGAAAGAAAGAAAGAAAGAAAGAAAGAAAGAAAGAAAGACAACTAGTGGCATTCCCATGCATCCCTAACACTCAGCAGCTCTCTTTTGCAAGTGTTAATTACATTTACTCCTTTATCTTGTGTGTGTGTGTGTGTGTGTGTGTGTGTGTGTGTGTGTATGTTATGATTATGCCCGTGGCCCTGTGCATGCCACAGTTCTGTGGCTTAGAGGACACCCCATGGGTCCTAGAGACCAAACTCCTGCTATCAGGCTTGGCAGCTGAGCCATCTCACTGCTCTCCAGCTTTGAAAAACACATGACCCACCCAAGACTGGGCCCCTCAGATGGATACACTGAACCCCACTGTCTGACTAAATCCTTCACTAGGACTCCTTCTGCCTCACTGCTTGGAGGTAAGGGGCAGCAAGACTGCTTCAGAGACATCTTCTCCATCCTCCTCTCCCCATCCTCCTCTCCCCATCCTCCTCTCTCCATCCTCCTCTCCCCATCCTCCTCTCCCCATCCTCACCTTCCCATCCTCCTTTCCATCCTCCTCTCCCCATCCTCCTCTCCCCATCCTCCTCTCCCCATCCTCCTCTCCCCATCCTCCTCTCTCCATCCTCCTCTCCCCATCCTCACCTCCCCATCCTCCTCTCCATCCTCCTCTCCCCATCCTCCTCTCTCCATCCTCCTCTCCCCATCCTCCTCTCTCCATCCTCATCTCTGCAGCTATTCTTCTCCACTTGTCTTGATGTCTGTTGGAAATGGCAAGTTTCTTTTACTTTTCCTTGAGGCACCAATGCTTCTATGTATATTAGACTTTCCTGCAATGATAAAACAATCTAGTGGTGAATATAACTAGATATAATTAGCGTGAACTCAGGATTCTGCCAACCCAAGCACAGGCTACCATTTTGTTTTGCTTTCTTTTATTTAATATTTTAATATTAACATTTCCCTATGTTGTTTTGGCCTTTACCATACCCGTTCCCCACCACCTCTCTCCAGTTCCCCCATGATCCCTTAGCTTATCACCCTCCTGACTTCATGTCCCTTTTTATTGACTATAATTAATACCCCCGAGTCCAATTAGTCTTCACTGTATATACATATACATGTAGATCATGCTGGCCTTGATCTCACAGAGATACACCTGTCTCTGCCTCCCAAGTGCTGGGATTAAAGTCATGCACTACCCACATCTGGCTGGCATTTTTATTTTTAACTCTTTTTGGGTGTTTTTGAGACAGAGTCTCCCTGTAGCCCCAGCTGGCCTGGAACTTGCTTTGTAGAACAGGCTGGCCTTGAACTCACAAAGATCCACCTGCTCTGCCTCCATGATGCTGGGATTAAAGGTGTGCACCACTGCACCTGGGTACTTTTAAGTATTTAAACATTCCAACTGTCATTGATATTTTAAATCTATTGGTCAGCAAATATTTATTGAGCCCTTCTTATATATCACACACTACCCAGAAGTGGTGCTACCTCATAGCACTCAGTTTGATCAGTTTGATCCTCTACCCATTAAGAACACAATACCATCTCTTGAATAGCAGAAAGGCTGTTCTTTGCACAAGGCTCTTTCTGTCCTGTTGGCTTAATGGTCCTAGGAGAAGCAATACAATGGGGGCCATCCTCTAGGGCATGGGCAGCCTACCATCAAATACATCCCCAAAGAAAGGTGACTCTTCCTTCCTCAAAACACTTGCTCTCTTTCACCTCATCAAGACCTTTCTTAACTGTTTTTCAAATGCTGGTCAGCACTGCACTTTAGTTCTCGGGATTTACCAGTGTCACCTCCGGAGGGTTTCATCTGGGTGACGGTGATGGCTGTGCCCTCACGTATCAATCTTGGAACTTGAGAGAATCAAGTTCTGCCACCTTCCATGCCCACTGGGAACATCCATGGGCCATTATGGGAGACTACCCCATGTTCCTTCCCTCTCAGAGAGAATGCCACAGTGGCGTGTGCAAGCCAGTTTGCCCCACCTTCTCAGGGGTGGAACTAAATTTTCAAGAATTTGGCTGTATTGGGCTGGAGAGATAGCCTAGCGGTTAAGAGCACTGACTGTTCTTGCAGAGGACCCGGGTTCGATCCCCAGCACCCACATGGCGGCTAAGAACCGTCTGTAACTCCAATTCCAGGAGAACTCCAGTTCCAGGGGAATCCGACACCCTCTTCTGACCTCCGCGGCATTGCACGACACGGGTGCACAAACCTGCATGCAGACAATACATTCATACACATAAAAAAAAAAAAAGAATTTGTCTGTATTTAAACTGTCATTATTAATGATTTGACTGCATACATGCCAGTGTAATAAATTATATTAAGAACAAAAATGATAAATATTCAAGTCTATCACTTCCTAATGATTTTACCTGCATCTTTCTATTGTCTGTGCACTTGTGAATTTACATCTACTGTATCTGGAGGGAGACAATGCTTTGTGATTAATGGCGTGTTGGGGAGCATTCTACAAACTTTATGTTTAGTGATTCCACATTGGTAGCTTGAAACAAGCTACAATAGGAATGTCTTTACCAAAGCAATTGGGAAGTACTGCAAAGGGCTCAGATGCTAGACAGCACACCCCTGGATACCCTGAACTGTCTGTCCTATACTGGTTTCCAGGTTCCCTCCTGCACTGGAGGGAACTTCTCTTTATCTCATTCCATCAATTTGAATATTGTCAGAGGTTGTTTGTTTCTTTGTTTGTTTACCATCTTCAGAATTAAATCTTTATTTCAGAGTCAGCTTCTGGATGGAGAAAAGCTAGGGTGCCATTGAGCACATCTGCGTAGAATTCCTGTTTAGATCCAGGAATCCTCCAAGGCAGCTGGGCCTGGCTAAGGACCCCCTCTGCCTATGCCATCCTGCTACTCAAAATTACAGAAGCACTGAGATTATTTTCTCATGGAAGATTCTCCTGAGCCTCTACTTAAACACAGTCCTACCATCACTTTATTTCTTATAGGTGGCAAATATCACCACCTATCATAATACTGGATACTTTGCTATTTATTAACTTGGTACCTATATATTCTGTGAGAAAAATAAGTTCAATAAAGATGGGGATATTAATTATCTACTTCTAATATTTGGGGGGGATTTTTATTGAGTTTTTGCATATTTCATACATAATATCTGTTCTAGTTTGTCTTCCATTGCTGTGACAAAACACTCTGACCGACACCAACTTGGGGAGGAAAGGGTTTATTCAGCTTACATCTCCTGGGTCACAGTTCATCACTTAGGGAGCCCAAGGCAGGAACTCAGGGCAGGAACCTGGAGGCAGGAGCTGAAGCACAGGCCATGGAGGAATGCTGTTCACTGGCTTGCTCCCCTGGCCCATGCCCAGCCTGCCTTCTTATACTGTACACAACCACCTGCCCAGGGTGGCACTACTCATTGTGGGCTGGGCCCTCCCACACTGCTTGACCATCAAGACAATACTCCACAGATGTGGCCACAGGCCAATCCAATGCAGCCAATTCCCCAACTGAGGCTCCCTCAACCCAGGTGTGTCAAGTTGACACTAAAACTATCCAGCACAATTGACCCCTTGTCAACTTGACACACAATACACATCACTATTAAACCACCACTTTTCCAGTTCTTATCCCCAAAGTATGATGTTAACATTAATCATAACCTAAGACAGTACATCCTTAAAAGCCCCACAGTCCTTAAAATGTCCCAACACTTAAAAGTCCACAGTCTGTTAAAAGTCTCTTAACTGTGGGCTGCTGTAAAATCCAAAACAAGTACTGTCTTATTTCAAAAGGAAGAATCAGACACAATCAAACAAAACCTAAGTCCAGCAAAGTAGCTCAAGGCTGGACACCTGGGACTCACTCACAATCTTCTGGGCTCCAAAGGGTTTCAGCAGCTCCCCTTCTCTAACTCTGCCATCTGGGCACACACAGCTCATCTCAAAGGCCCAGGCCAACACCATTCCACACCTGCTGCTGCTCTTGGTGGTCATCCCATGGTCCTGGCATCTCCAAAAAGCTAGGGTCGCCACTGAAACTGAGGTTGCTTCAGACCTCTCCTGATGCAAAACCTCAGCTTCTCTTCCTGACCCCTGGAATCCTGGGATCTTCACTGCAACCAAGGCCGCACTCTGACCAGTGGCCTTTCCTGGCCTCTCACAGTGCCAGGCCTCAGCTGCTCTCTGTGACCCCTTCATGCTTTCAACACCGGAACCATATAGGAGACTCTTACACGTTACCAAGTCCTGCTTCTGGCTTGACATGGAGGCTCGGGCCTCTTCTGGAACATAGCTTCTGTGTGCTGACCTTGAAGAAAATTTTCCCAGAAGATTTCACCACAGTGATGCTGGTCTCTTGTTACTTACAGCTGATTTTTCAGCCCCAGCTAACCAGCATCAATTGTCCCAGTACAACAAAGATTTCACTTCAGGTTCTGGTCTCTTGTTACCTACAACTGATTCTTCAGCCCCAGCTGACCAGAACCCACAGATTAAACAGTACTTATGATCTCTGCTTCCCTTTGAAACTTCACAAGCCAGGCCTCCATCATCTACAACTCCTTCAGCAAAACTGTTCCAAGTTCCACAGCCACGATCTTTAGGAATTCAATTTTTCTAGCCCAAAGTTCCAAACGCTTCCACAATCCTTCCCCCAAACACCAAGGTCAGGTCTGTCATAGCAATAGCCCACTCTCTGGTACCAATTTCTGTTCTAGTTTGTCTTCCATTGCTGTGACAAAACACTCTGACTGAAACCAACTTGGGGAGGAAAGGGTTTATTCAGCTTACATCTCCTGGGTCACAGTTCATCACTTAGGGAGCCCAAGGCAGGAACTCAGGGCAGGAACCTGGAGGCAGGAGCTGAAGCACAGGCCATGGAGGAATGCTGTTCACTGGCTTGCTCCCCTGGCCCATGCCCAGCCTGCCTTCTTATACTGTACACAGCCACCTGCCCAGGGTAGCACTACTCATTGTGGGCTGGGCCACACTGCTCGACCATTAAGACAATACTCCACAGATGTGGCCACAAGCCAATCCAATGGAGCCAATTCCCCAATTGAGGCTCCCTCAATGCAGGTGTGTCAAGTTGACACTAAAGCTATCCAGCACAACATCTCAGTCTTAATCAACCTTATAACTCCATGTCCATTTGCACCCTCCTGCAGGCCCACCCCTGTGGATTTCATACATTCTGTCATTTGTGTTATGGCCTATTGTGCCAAATTTATCTCCCAACCATTCCTCAGAGCCAGTTCATCCACTGATCTCTAGTCTGCCTATCCAAAGTCCCTCGGTTTAAGAAGGCCACTTCTTGAGGCTGGAGAGATGGCTCAGTGGTTAAGAGCACCGACTGCTCTTGCAGAGGACCCGGGTTCAATTCCCAGTACCCATATGGCAGCTAAGAACCGTTTTTAATTCCATTTCCAGGGGAATCCGATGCCCTCATCTGACCTCTGAGGCATTGCACAACATGGGTGCACAAACCTACATGCAGACAGTACAGTTATACACATAAAAATAAGTAAATAAAATATTAAAAAAGAAGGCCACTTCTTCCTCACCCAACAGTAATCAACTGCCAATATTTCTTCAGATACTGTTGGGTTCTGCTGCCCATTTCTGCAGTTCCATGCTGTGTTTTTGCTTGATTGAGCTTGCATGAGTCTTGTGCATGCTAACACCAATGCAATAGGTTCATATGAGCAGGGTCCCAGGAGCCTATAAGATTCTATTTCCATTTGGTCTTGCATCACCTCCCTGGCTCTTACAATCTTTCTTCCCCCTCTTCCATAATGTTCCCCAAGCCCTGGGTGAATATAGGAGACATGTCCAGGGATGCACACTCTAGACTCCTAATCTCTACAGTTTGACCATTATAACCTTTTTGAGTCCTGGACTTCTGCTCCTTGAGGGAGTTTCTTTAATGACAGTTAAGAAGTTAATTAGTGTCCTCTTGGCCCTTTCTGTGTTGTGTGAGTGTTAGGGGAGAGGATGCATTGTAGCTGTGCCACTTCGGCTTGGGAAATTCACAGACAATGCCTCTGTGTGACCAGTTATGGGACTCTGTAATAGTCTTTATCTGGTACTAAAGAAGCTTCTTTACTGAGTGATGTATAGATATCTGTCTGTAAATATAAGGATACCTATTTTGCACTTAGTACGAAGTTACCTTAGGCTAGGAATGTGACAATTTTGGGAATTTCTCTAAGATCTACGACCTCTACAGCTATGTGTATCTGTCTATATTTCCAGTACCAGACATGAGCTTCCTCCCATAGAGTGGGCTTTAATTTCAATTAGTTAGCCATTGATTTCCCCCAAGATAAAAGTGCCACTACTGCATTGATGACTTATGCTGTGCTGGACATTGACGTGCACATTTATTCTTAAAGCTGGTGTTGGACCAGGAATTGCTGTTCGCCCTTAGTCACTCACATAGAAGCTATGAGAGCTAGCCTTCATGGAGGGGAGGTGGCTTCCAGGTCAGCTCCATTGCTCCATCCACTCCCAGTTTCGTGTCCTCTTTTGTTTTAAGCACTAACTGACTCCAAGTTGAGCTGCCCATGTGCTCCTGGGTGTGACTCATCCCCAGGACCCACACCCTCCATGAAAACTGCCTCTCCTTCCCTCAGAAGCCATCAACTTCCAATGGCTGCTCAGTTTGGGGTGGGGGCTTGTAAGCCCCTCCCACTCCATGCTGGAATAGTCACTGGCTTGACCTCGTGCAGGTCTTGTGTGGGCAGCCAGGCTGTTGTGATTCGTGAGTGCAGCCATCCGTCATGTTCAGAAGACGGTTCTGCTCAAGTCATCCTGAACTTCCCCAGGCTTCCTATAACATTTTAGTTTTGAGATTTATTCAGCTCCAGAGGCTGGCCTTGAATTCACCTGTGATCTTCCTGCCTCGGCTTCCTGAATAGCTTGGTTGACCAGCTGTGCCTCGAGGCCCAACTGATGAAATTATTTTCTTGTAGAGTCTTGGAAATAGCAGAGGCTTTATTATATTGGGCACCTACTCTTTTTGGTGTATCTTAGGAAGCAGTTCTTTTCTGACTGTGAAATGTGGTGTGTATTTGTCTTTTCACCGAAAGGAAGCTTTTTTCAATCCCTGTCTTTGTTACAATATGCATCCACAGGTTGTTCAGTGATACATATTCATTTTTGTTATGATAGTAGATACCTAAGGGGCTGTGAGAGTTGCCTAGTGGTAAAGTGTGCTCTTAGCCCTGAGACCAATCCCCAACACCTAATAATGATCCAAATAAGAGCCTTTAGAAATTATTCAGAGGACAAGACACTACAGTACAGGACATTGTCTCTCATACTACAGCATGAATCATCTGCTAGGCTTTTAAAAATATAACTTGTGGGTCCTACCCCAAATTATCTGAGTCCGTGGTCCTGGATGGGGCTTGAGCAACCACATTTCTAACAAGTTCTCTGCTGCTTGATGACGATGATGATGGTGATGATGATGATGATGGTGATGATGATGATGATGGTGATGATGATGATGATGATGGTGATGATGACAATGATGATGATGATGGTGGTGATAACAATGGTTATGGTGGTGATAATGATGATGACAGTGAGAATGGTGGTGGTGGTGGTGATGATGGTGATGGTGGTGATGATGATGGTGATGATGGTGATGATGGTGATGATGATGGTGGTGATGGTGATGATGACGGTGATGATGGTGATTATGATGATGATGGTGATGATGATGGTGATGATGGTGATGATGATGGTGATGATGGTGATGATGGTGATGGTGATGATGGTGATGATGGTGATGATGATGATATGGTGATGATGATGATGGTGATGATAATGGTGATGATGATGGTGGTATGATGATGCTGGTGATGATGATGGTGATGATGGTGATGGTGATGATGATGATGGTGATGGTGATGATGATGATGATGATGATGGTGATGATGGTGATGATGATGGTGATGATGGTGGTGATGATGATGATGATGATGGTGATGGTGATGATGGTGATGATGATGGTGATGATGATGGTGGTGATGATGATGGTGATGATGGTGATGATGATGGTGATGATGATGATGATGATGATGGTGATGATGATGATGGTGATGATGATGATGGTGATGATGATGGTGGTGGTGGTGGTGAAGATGATGGTGATGGTGATGGTTATCACAATGACGATGATGGCAATGAGGATGGTGCTGGTGGTGGTGGTGATGATGATGATGACAATGACCTGGATTTGGGTGCTGCATAGTCTTTTGACATTGTGCCTTTTTTTCTTCATCAACCAACCAGGATTCATAAGAATGGCCTGAACTGTGCCTTGTTGAGGACATCTAAGTCAAAGGACACATTTAAAGCTTGTAAAATAGCCCCTGGCATAGAGTAAGCACTTGGGACACACAACCACTCTCCTCAACCAACTCTCCTGACCAAGGCATTAAAGGATGTTGCCTATTAACAAAAAATCTTGTGGAAATTATATAATTTTAAGCCACTTTCTTCCATGGGATTCCTTAGAGTTTTCCTGCTTTATTCTTTGATATTTCCTTTCCAATTATATCACATAGATAAAATATGTGTAAATACATTAATATTAATTTCAGAAGTTAGCTTTCTCTCATTAATTATTGTACTTTAAGAACAATTAGGGGATCTCTCAAGACCACAGCAAGGAGCTGGAACCAACCCAAGTGCCCCTCCACTGATGAGTGGATAGAGAAAATGTGGCACATCTACCCAATGGAGTTCTATGCAGCAGTAAAGAAAGATGACATCATGAGCTTTGCAGGTAAATGGATGGAACTGGAAGATATTATGTTAAGTGAAGTAACACAGTCCCAGAAAAACAAATGATGAATGGTATCCCTCATCTGTGGATGCTAGTGCCAATTAACCTAGTTGTAAACATTTCTTGTTGGGAGTGATGCATATTGGAAAGACCACCACCCACAACAGAGGGGACTGCATCAAAGAACTGACTGAAAGGGTGAATCTGGTGGTGTGGCAAGATTGGGAGGGGGACATGGGTCTAGATTCGATTTGTAACATAATCTTGTACAAAAATATTTATATAAAACAATAAATTTTTAAAAAAGAACAATTAAGCTCTGTATAATGGTCACTGATCATCTGTTTAAAGGAAGTTACCTAATTTGCACTTCTACCCTGTAGCAAATTTCCTTATCATGTTAAGGACTTCACTGGTCATTTGTTTTCTAAAGGGGACATAAAGAGAAAGGTTGTTTTTAATAATTGTATGGATTCAATGTTCACCTGTTAATGCCTAGAAGATGAAGTGTTGTCAGGGAAAATATTCACATTGCCTACATCATAGTGTTTACATCTTAGAAATCACTCTTATAGTTCTTACAAAGCAAAGAACATTTTATTTTTGCTGACAAGTCCACCATGTATTTTCCAAATGTTGTCACTCTTACCCTGAGCATTGCCAACACTGATCTCCAAACACAATTTATAACCATTTGCCCTCAAAGTCGAGTCTCTGTTTCAATATGTGTCACCCCTTCACAAAGCTTCATATTTCTATAGAGATTTTTGTCCACAAACTGTCACATGTCAGTATAAATCATACATGGAGTTTATTTAAAATGCAAACCTCTATCTTATCGTACAAGGCCACTCACAACCTCACCCTATTAAATGTTTGAGACTAACATTGTCAAAACTGCCATTTCTTACAAGAGGCATATGGATGAATGCTGAACAATACCCTGAAAGAAAAAATAAAAAGCTCCACCAGCAACAAAATCCTGATTTGTTGTGGTTGCCGATTTTCTGGGTATAAATATGGCCAACTTCAATCCATCCACAAAGATAGGGCGTGCAGAATTGGCTGTAGCTCTCATGAGGGAGCTGCTGTGAGCTAATGCCAGCTTACTACTCTCTCTAACACTCACAGACACACACACACACACACACACACACACACACACACACAAATGCTGCAGTCAGAACACGGTATCCATGATTTCACAAAAGCAACGGCGTTTTTCAAGCCTTTAGGCTTTTGCCAGTGTTCCTGCTCCTTGCCAGGAATCCCCTTGTGTCTAGACGTGGTAAGCTTCTCCTTTAAGTCCCAAGGAAATGGTTATCTTTATTCGTAGTTTTCCCAATGCTTATTAAAAGGAGAATTAATGATTCCCTTTTCTGTGTTCACTTAGCACTTTAATAATACTTTTTGATAACTGCTATTCCATTGCCTATGAGTGTATGTACTTGTGTATGCCTACCATAGTTCCTGACACAGAGTAAATAATCAATGTGAGTCAGTAAAAAAAAAAAAAAAAAAAAAAAAAAAACTCCAAATAAACAAAGGTCCAGAGTTTAAGAAACAGAAGAAAACATTTTTCTCAAGTAATGAAAGTAATAATGCCTATTAAAAATTACAAGACAACCCTTTTAAAGGTAAAATATTCAAGTAAGGAAATGAAGCATGTAGCTTTTTATTTATAGAATATAATATTTAAATACTTCAAATATATTTTACATAATTTTTCCTACATTTCAAAAACACTAACGGAAACTAAACCTCACAGAGGTAAAGCCTCCCACTCTAAACCAGAAAGCTAATTATTAATGGAGTCAAGACTAAAATTTTTCTAATCTGGCTTTTCTATTGAAATATGAAGTCAGTCTAATCTATACCCAAAAGCACTATAAGCTGCCTACAGCAATGTACATGCAACAGTCACCTAATAAATATTACTGACTTTTCCCAGCCCCAGTCTGGTAAAAAGTAATTCCATAATACACATTTAATTCATTTCAGTCATTCAAGTTTTGATAAACTAGTGTAGAAATAGGACTTAAAGAACATGTTAATATTATAAGGTGTATAATTTTCTAATTCAGCAGTGGAGCACTAATTCAGTCCTTCATCACACAGGTATTGAGTGCCCACTATGTAATAGCTAACATTTATTGTCTCCTTAATATGTGCCAACCAATATGCTGAACACTTTGCAGACATTCCCTCCCTCCCTCCCTCATTCTTAACATCATTTGAGGCAGGTGCTATTATTATCTGTGTTTTTCAGGTAAGAATTCGTAAGATAAAACAATCAAGGTCACTCAGCTACCTACCCCGTGGCAGAGTTGAAGCACATAGCTGAGTCTGACGTCCACATTAGCATTATGAAATATTGCATCTTTTTTTTTGTCACAGAAGCAAATGAGTGAAGACTCTTAGCTTCACAGGTAGGTTTGAGGGATAAATAAGTCAGAGATTGAGTCCCTGGCTTCAAAGAGTTTACAGTCTTCTCAATGTGGTCGGAGAGCATTCACACACACACACACACACACACACATATGTGTATATACATATATATATATATATATATAGAGAGAGAGAGAGAGAGAGAGAGAGAGAGAGAAGAGAGAGAGAGAGAGAGAGAGAGAGAGAGAGAGAGAGAGAGAGAACTGTGCTTAGAGATGCCATACTCAGAGAAATCAGGAGGTACTGTCAATTGGTAAAGGCCAAGAAGGACCAGTCTTTAAGTGATACTGAAACAGAAAGCAAGTATTGCAAAAAAAGAGAAAAACCATGCTTGAGAGAAAGACTACAAGACAATTGTGTCTCCCAAGATCACAGCACTGTACCATGGAAATTCAAAAGGTAAAGTTAGTATTGAGTAGTAGAGGGTACTGAGTATCAAGGGGAGAAAGCAGGATCCTATGCTCTCACTACTTTTTATGGAGAACAGAACAACTAGCAAAATAATATAATAATAATAATAATAATAATAATAATAATAATAATAATAAATAAGAATAACGTATGTCCTTAACACATCATGTCTTTGGCCCCAGTTGTTAGAAAAGACCAGAGTAGGGAAAAATTGCAACCCAGGTTCATATGTCTGTGGACAGACGTGACGGAGTGGACATGAAGTTAAGGAAGAATCTGGGAACACTTCCGTGAACACTGTACATTGGCCTTAGAGGGACTCCAAATTCTCTAACTCCAGTGATTACAAAGCAAATGGGGATAGTTTGCATCGAGGCAGTGGTTGTTGAATGCATGGAAGCCCTTTGTTGCTGCTGACGCTTTAAAAGTGGGATGATTCAAAATAAAAATAAATAAATAGGAGTAATCTTCCAAATGGAAGTGACCAGCAGGTTTGAGCAGATCGACGTTTGGGGGATGAGAAGAGCAAGTGCAACTAGAACCAGGAGAAAGTGAAGAACTCATCCAGGGCCCAGGAAGCCAGGGTGAGAAACAAGGCTGAGGATTCCGTGGCCAGTTGTGCTGAGTGCCGAAAAGAACCCTGGGAAGGCAGGCGGACATAGGCCTATTGCTCTCCACAGCTGCTTGGAGTCATTCTTGGAGAGTTCTGCAGGACACACACGGTGCTTTGAGAGAAGGGCAGTGAAGAGGTAGAGGTGGAAACCACAGGGACGGACGCCTCTTAGAGTAAACAAAGCAAAGCGGCCACAGGATATGGGGAAGAGTTCTTCAGAGGAAGAAAACTTAGGTAGACTGAAAAATGAAAGCAAAAGATAGGGGAGAAAAAGGCAGAGGGAGGAAAGCTGGGGGCTGGAGAGATGGCTCAGCGGTTAAGAAAGGTTGCTGGGGGGCTGGAGAGATGGCTCGGCGGTTAAGAGCGCCAACTGCTCTTGCAGAGGACCTGGGTTCAATTCCCAGCATCCACATGGCAGCTAAGAACCGTCTTTAACTCCAGTTCCAGGGGAATCCGACACCCTCTTCTGACCTCTGCGGCATTGCACGACATGGGTGGACCAACCTTCATGCAGACAGTACACTCATACACATAAAAAAAATAATAAATAAATAAATAAATACATTTTTTAAAAAGAGAAGGGTTGCTGGATTGCAGAGGACCTCAGTTCAGTTCCCAGAACCTATGTTCAGTGGCTCACTAAAATCTGTGACTCCAGATTCCACACCATCATCTGGACTCTGTGGACGCCTGCAATCACATGCAGAAAAACCCGCATATCAGCACACAGGCACACATATATTTTAAAAGGTGTTCTTTTTGTGAGGTTTTTTTTTTTTCAAAGCAAATTTTTACTGAAGCTTTGTGCATTTCCTACAAAATTTCCCAATCGAATCTTCACCCATTCCCCTTCTTGCCCTTCCCCACCCCACCAGAGCTCATGCACTCTGCCAAACATGTTTTTCAACTTTTTCTCAGTCTCTTTTAAAATTCTCAATGCAGAAATTTACTGTTTCAGACAGAAGTTCACCATTTCAGTCAGTTCTTTGACCCAGTCTTTGTTGTTGTTGTTGTCGTTGCTGTTGTTGTTGTTGTTGTTGTTGTTGTTCTTCTTCTTCTTCTTCTTCTTCTTCTTGCTGTTGTTTCTTCCAATTTGCATCACTCCAAAATATGCACATACGTGTGCCACACATATATCAATATTATGATGTCATAGGTTTTACCATCTTCAGCTTATGATTTATTTATTATTATTATTGGCGTTTTATTCTTTATTAGGCTGAAAGTTATCATGTTTTCCTTAAGGAATTGTTGGAAGGCTCCTCCTTGGCAAGCCCAAACAATCATCAGTCCTGCCCTTGTGCTCACACTGGGGTTTTCCCTTCCCATGGTCACCAAATGAGGTCCAGTAAGCACAGCATCCTGCCTTGATCGTCCTGTACTGGTCTCCATGATACGGCCTAGGTAGTCCAACAATGGCAGTCTATACTCTGAAGAGGCTGAAACCCCAGTAGTAGCTCAGTCCACAAGTTGGGTGTCTCAGCAGTCTTCATCTGGCACTGAAGGTTTGGAGGATTCTTAGAGAGAGACATGAGTCTTCAGTCCATATTGGAAGGTTGAAAAGCTGTGCTTCATGTCTTTGAAAGATGGCAAAAGCAGTGGCAGCCACAGGGTAGCTGCACTTGCCGGTAAGAATTGAAGACAGGGAAAACAACAATGCTTTTTTTTTTTTTACCTTTTGTCTTTTTACTAAGATCTCAAGTTTCATACCTGAAGTACAATTTCTCAGGCCTTACTAATTATTTATTTCTGGTTATACTTTCCTTTTGGATGTTTAAGACCACACAGCCCAGATTAACCAAGGTTTTTGTTTTCTCAAGGTCAGTTGAGGATCTGGTCCACAGAGGTCACTTGGGTTTGTGGGGAGGGGACCTCTGGCTCCTTTTGGCTTTTCATTTACCAGTTCCATCCACTCAAGGACAGAGTCAGGTCTTGCTAGACCAGGCTTCCCTTTTTGAAGCATGAGCAGACTTTCCTCTTTATAGACTGGACACTGGCTGAAGTCCCATCAGTGGATCTCCAAGACCTCCCTGCACAGGAAGACTGGTGACTCACATTTGCAGGACATTTCAAGAGATGCCCCCATGCATAGTCCCCTGGGACTTAGTTGACCTCTGAGGGCAAGGAACAAACTTATCCCTTAAGACCCTCGGCCAAATTGGTATAGGCATTAAGTATGGTCATTAAACATCCAGAAAGGCTAAGTTACACCAGCCTGATACTTTTTTTTATATTTTAGAGTAATATAAAATCAAAAGAATAAGAAAAAAAAACTAGTTTGTCATGGCATTGTGTCTAACCACAGTATTTATTTTATGGGAGTGCTTCTTAGTATTTCTTATAGAGGCTGCTTGAGCTTTTGTCCAAGCCTTTTCTAAAATATTATACAGTAGTTAAAAGTATCAGGCTGGTATAACTTAGCCTTTCTGGATGTTTAATGACCATACTTATGCCCATACCAATTTGGCCGAGGGTCTTAAGGGATAATTTTGTTCCTTGCCCTCAGAGTCAACTAAGTCCCAGGGGATTATGCATAGGGGCATCTCTTGAAATGTCCTGCAAATGTGAGTCAGCAGTCTTCCTGTGCAGGGAGGTCTTGGGTATCCATTAATGGGAATTCAGCCAGTGTCCAGTCTACAAAGAGGAAAGTCTGCTCATGTTTCAAAAAGGGAAGCCTGGTCTAGCAGGACCCAACTTTGTCCTCAAGTGGATGGAACTGGTAAATGAAAAGCCAAAAGGAGCCAGAGGCTCCCTCCCCCTCCAAAACCCAAGTGACCCCTGAGGACCAGATCCTCAGCTGTCCTAGAGAAAACAAAAACCTTGGTTAATCTGGTCTTACTGTGTGGCTTTAAGCATCCAAAAGGAAAGGATAACCAGAAAAAAAATGTTCTTTAAAGATAACAAAAACCGATGGGAAAAAGCCGTCAAAGCAAGAACACGTGGTAAGATTCAAAGAACAGAAAGAGTCCTAGGGACACTGGGGTCACTTCCCCTTTTCTAATGAGGCCCTAGAAGAGAAGGCAGAAACAGAGAACATATTTTGCAGTGCAGGAAAGAGTACAGCTATTAGGGGAAAATTCCTTCTGGTAATTTACCTGCATCCAAACTCAGTGTGCCTGCCAAGTCGTCACAATCATTGTTTGATGGAAAGGCTTCCCCTAAAGGGAACAGGTGTGATTGGAACCCGTTCAAGAGTGGAGCTGGGCTTCCTTTGGCAGCCACCCACTTTTCTCCTCCCTCTTCATTCCTCACATCCCATCCGGCAGGTGCCCAGTTGCTCCCCCACTGAGAAGCTATACCAGGTCTGCACCCCTGGAGAGAATTCTCCAGACTGTACTTATTAAACACTTAGCCATTGTTTACTGACTTCCTAATAGTCAAGGAAATGCTAATGCAGTACTGTGTCTCTGAGGAACAAGTTATCACTGCCCTCCCCCATCCCAGGCTATTCTTCTAAAGGATTCTCTTTTGTTCAAATTAGTAGAGTCTCTGGTGATAGAACAGTCTGCACATCTTCTAGGGGAGGCTGGCAACAGACTGATGAAATTTTATCACCTGGCTAAGATCAGCAGGGCCTTGGCATACAGAGGTCAGTGAAGTGCTCTAGGCACTAGAGCACAGGAACAGTACCTGAGTCTGACACATACCAGTGTTGATTAAATGGTAGCCAGCCTTATTTTTCATAACAAATATAACATGTTGCTACCATTAGCTGTATCCTCCAAAGTCTACAAAAGCAAAAATAAGATGGGTGCCAAATTTCTAGTGTAGCTGTGATAGTGTTCATTGACAACTTGACAAATCTAGAATCATCTCGGAAGACCCTCAGTTTAGGATCCCTAAATCAGGTCGTTGGAGGTGGTGTATTTATTTGAATGCAATAATTGATGTGTGAAGATACAGCCCGCTGTGGGCAGCACTGTCGCTAGGCAGGGGGGTCACAGACTGTATAAGAGTAGAAAGCAATCGGAGCAGAAGAACCATGCATGCATTTATTTCTCTTGGTTTCTGAACGGATGTGATGTGACTTGCTGCTTCAAGCTCCTGCTGCTGTGACTGCACTGCAGTAATGGACTGTAACCTGGAATTGTAGCTAAAGTAAACCTTTCTCCTCTAATCACAACAACAGAACTGAAACTAAGACAGGAGAGAAACCTACATCATTAGTAAAGTTTCTCAGAAGAAACCAAATAGTTCAAGAATAGATGATAGATATAGAAAGATGATAGATGATAGATAGAATCCTACATCATTAGTAAAGTTTCTCAGAAGAAACCAAATAATGTGAGAATAGATGATAGATATAGAAAGATGATAGGTGATAGATAGATGATATATAGATGATAGATATAGAAAGATGATAGAAAGCTACATCATTAGTAAAGGTTCTCAGAAGAAACCAAATAATGTGAAAATAGATAATAGATATAGAAAGATGATAGGTGATAGATAGATGATAGATATAGAAAGATGATAGGTATAGATAGATGATAGATATAGAAAGATGATAGATGATAGATAGAAACCTACATCATTAGTAAAGTTTCTCAGAAGAAACCAAATAATGTGAAAATAGATGATAGATAGATGATATACATATGATAGATGATAGATACATAGATAGATGATAGATGATAGGTAGAAGATGGATAGATAGATAGATAGATAGATAGATAGATAGATAGATAATAGGTAGATAGATAGAAAATAGAGATGATAAATGACTGATAGATAGATAGAAGATAGATCGATGATAGGATAGATAGATGATATATAGATGATAGATGATACATAGATATGATAGATGATAAGTAGATAGATAGATTGATAGAAGATAGATCAATAGAAGATAGATGATAGATACATAGATAGATACATAGATAGATCAATGATAGAAGATAGATAGATAGTAGATAGATAGAAGATAGATGATAGATAGATAGAAGATAGATCGATAGAAGATAGATGGTAGATGATAGATGCATAGACGCATAGAAAGATCGATGATAGAAGATAGATAGATAGATAGATAGATAGATAGATAGTAGATAGAAGATAGATCATAGATACCTAGACAGATCGATGATAGATGATAGAAAGAGATGATTGATAGATCATAGATAGATAATAAATAGGTAAATAGATAGATGATTGATAGATGATAGGTAGATAGATGATAGATGATATTGATAGATGATAGATAGATGATAGAAGATAGATGGTAGATGATAGATACATAGATGCATAGAAAGATCGATGATAGAAGATAGATAGATAGATAGATCGATAGTAGATAGAAGATAGATCATAGATACCTAGACAGATCGATGATAGATGATAGATAGTTGATAGTTAGAGATGATTGATAGATCATAGATAGATAATAAATAGGTAAATAGATAGATGATTGATAGATGATAGGTAGATAGATGATAGATGATATTGGTAGATGATAGATAAATAGATGATAGATGATAGATAGATAGATAGAAGATAGATGGATAGATAGATAGATAGATAGATAGATAGATAGATAGATAGATAGATAGAATATAATAGAAAGACGATGGATAATTAGGGAATTGGCTTACACAGTTGTGAGGCAGGGTGGGTAGGTGGCTAAAACTCCCAAGCAAGAACTGGCTTGCATTTAGCTTGCTTTCTTTTTTTTTTTTTTTTTTTTTTTTTTTTATTTATTTTTGCATGTGTATGAATGTATTGTCTGCATGCAGGTCTGTGCACCCATGTCGTGCAATGCCGCGGAGGTCAGAAGAGGGTCTCGGATTCCCCTGGAACTGGAGTTCTCCTGGAATTGGAGTTACAGACGGTTCTTAGCCGCCATGTGGGTGCTGGGGATCGAACCCGGGTCCTCTGCAAGAGCGTCGGTACTCTTAACCGCTAGGCTATCTCTCCAGCCCCTAGCTTGCTTTCTTACACAGCTCAGGACCATGTGTGTAGGGAAAGGTGCAGACCACAGTGGGCTTGTCTCTCCAGTATATGTTATTAATCAAGATAATCCCCTACAGACATGCTCAGAGGCCAGTCTGAAGTGGGCAGTCCCTCACTTGACAGTCCCTTCTCAAAGGGCTCTAGGCATTGCCGAGTTGACCAAGGTAACTGAGACAGACACAAAACCAAATATCACCACAGTGACAAATGGGGCTCAGGACCATGTGTGTAGGGAAAGGTGCAGACCACAGTGGGCTTGTCTCTCCAGTATATGTTATTAATCAAGATAATCCCCTACAGACATGCTCAGAGGCCAGTCTGAAGTGGGCAGTCCCTCACTTGACAGTCCCTTCTCAAAGGACTCTAGGCATTGCCGAGTTGACCAAGGTAACTGAGACAGACACAAAACCAAATATCACCACAGTGACAAATGGTCAAAAGCACATTCAATTTTGGTATTAATGATCAAACTTTGCAATCCTAAGTAAGGAATATCTCGTTTATTGATAGGAGATTAAAAAGAACAGGAGGAGGAGGAGGAGGAGGAGGAGGAGGAACAGCAAACACATACAAGTATACAATGTGCTGATCATATGCCAGAGCCACTCCCTGATTCCTGATCCCTTCCTCTCATTTTCTCCTCTGATGGCTCCTTAAGTCAGGGATTATGATCTTGACTTTGTGCCCAAGAGAGTGTGATCGAAAAGCCTCGACATAGCACAAGCTATCAATAGAATCCTCCAGTATGGATGAAGGTCTCAAGATGGCACCCTTGAAATGGACAGCACTAAAACAGGTGCACAGGAGCACCACTGAATTGATGAAAGGATTCAATTATATATATATATGATATATATATATATCATATATATGACATATATATGATATATATGATATACATATATCAGCTCCATTCTGATCATACATATATGTATATATACACACATATCATGTATATGTAACAATAATAATCAAGGAAGGGGGCAGGAAATTGAGTGGAGGGACCTGGAAGGGATGAAGGTAGTGCAAAGACTATATTTATATATAACATTCACAATTTTTTTTATTTTTTATTTTTATTTTATGTGCATGAGTGTGTTGCATGTATGTATGTAAGTGCACTCGTATTGTACAGTGCTCACAGATATCAGAAAAGAGTGTCGGATGCTCTGGAACTTGAGTTACTAATGGTCGTCAGCCACCATGTAGGTGCGGGGCCATCTCTTAGCCACTGATTTTTTTAAATAGATGGTGGCCCCAAGATCCACATTCTAGAGAAGGGCAGTTTCCAAGATGCAAGACCATCACTCGTGAAAGTTTCCCCCCGTGCTCTTTAGAGCCTTAGGCTGCCGCTGCACTGTCTTGAGGCTAACGTAGGAAGAACAGGAGAGGGCCAGGTGAGACACTTCATGTTGTCCAATTCAGACTCCATGCTGATCATACACATATGTTGTTTTCTTATCCTCAAAGCTGTGTAAATCATTGTTTGTATGAGTCACTCCAGGTCTCTGCTAGACAGCCTATTGTCTAAATTTTTCTTGAATTAGTACTTATGATCCAACAGACTCAGTGAGCTCTCTACCTATACTTGATGACTGAGGTCCATGATTGCAAAAAGAAGAAAATAAAGCACGTTCACTTAAAATGAAGACCATCTCACTAGCAATAAAATTTCAGGTCTAGTTAGGAAAGATAGTCACTGAAGAGGTAGGTACCCTGAGACAAACCTTGGGCTGCCTGTATAGAGGCCACCCACAAATCAAAGCCTACCCTTACTAAGGATTTTTTTAAAGCAGATGAATGACCCATAAGCACCAGCTCCCACTATATTAGGTAGTATAATGCAAAAATCAAAACGTAAGAGTCTTCAAGTGTTATCAAATCTATGAAGTCCAAAATAGTTCATTGATGACCAATTTTAAAGTGCTTAAATGGTGCAACTGCATCTTAGCTTATGTGAAAATCAATGCAAAAGCATGAATCACCCGCGAGTATGCTGGAGCCTTCCAAAGACAGTTTGTAATTAGCCAACCATTGATCTGAATAGACAGGACCCCGAAAGCTATAGAGATGAGACAGGTGGAAAGCTGGAGTCTCAGTCGTCTACAATCAATCATGACAGCTCAGCTCTCTCCTAGTACCTCATGTAAGACTCCCAACCAGACTATAATCTTGGCATTTTACATGGTTTGGGAGTGATCATTCAACTTGCATGACAGAGAACTATGGAATTATATTAAAGAGGATGTTACACACCATGTATGTTCCATTATAAGGCCAGCACCATCACCTTTAATAAGTATATCTTTTTTCCTACCACCCCATATCCTGGTCAATATTAAGTAAATACAAGTGAAGACTGTAATTCATAGAATCATACAATCGGGCAACTAAAAAGAAGCTGAAGCTGATTTCAACCAGCCAGTACATCTACAGAGGTTTGTGTTGGATGCTGCAGAGTGATAGATAGCTAGAATCATGATCTCATTCCCACGTAATGTGCTTCCCACTTATAGACTAATAGCATAGGAGGGCTAACCTGGGGGGTCTACATCCTTTACCTTAAAGTGATTGAGCTAACTGTCAATTATACCATTTTCCAAAAAGAGATCTGACCTTCTCTAGGAAGATTCTAGTTAGACCTGGATTCATGCCACAAACTGACATGGATTTATTTATAGGCTAATAAAGAATTCTTGTCTTCCTTCCTCTGTATTCAAAATACTGTGCAGCTCCCCCTGCCCTCAAGGCAGTCCTTCCATTGCTCACACAAGATCAGTTTCCCTTCATTGTCTCAAAGAGAAAAAATATTGTGACTACTTCCTGGTCATCCAGAGGGTAACTGATCATGGTCAGAAGTGGCATGTGTCATTTCATTGCTAGTGTAAGACTCTTGATATGTCCCTGCCTTTGTAACAAAGAAAAACAGAAGAAAAGAAAATGGCCTGGCTATCAGCCTGCTGTACTGGTGACTATAACAAAAAGAGCTGATGAGAGTTGGGCAGAATGGGATGAGCCTCAGAGACTGTGGAGCCCATTTGTTACTGCATCATTACTGGGTGTCATCCAACTAATAGAAAAATGTGTGATCCAGCCTCTTAGATATATTTCTGAGACATAAAACCACATACATGTTCACAATTTGGGAAGACAAAGAATATGTTGAACAATGCTTATTCAGGCAAGATAAGAATTGTGCTAATTTTCTCTGTGTGCACAGCTTGAAAGCACATTCACCTGATGATTTTATTGCATATTTCTGGAAACCTGATTTGGCTACAAGTTTTTACCTGTACTGTGTGCATGTGTGTGTGTGTGTGTGTGTGTGTGTGTGTGTGTGTGTGTGCTCATTAATATTTTATTTTGGCTGGAAAGATGTTTCTCTTATAAACAATTTACCTAATATGGAGAGTGACACTAAACAGGAAGGAGGAACAGAGTGTAGCTGACAGTTCCACAGTAGTTACTAGAAAACTCCATGGGGATAATTATTACTGAAGCAGTCAAATGATCCAGCAGCCTGGTCATAGCAAAAATCAATGCACACCTCAGTTTTCAATACAGGGAGAAAGAGAGAGAGAGAGAGAGAGGGAGAGAGAGAGAGAGAGAGAGAGAGAGAGAGAGAGAGAGAGAGAGAGAACACATTTTTGCTTTTCTCTCCCCTTCTGCCCTTGCTGTATTAACAGCATCTTCTGTCAGGCTATACAAACCTTGTCATTAAACAATAGTAGGTGCCTAATGAATGCATTTTGATCAAATTTCTCTGGCTTAGAACCTAATAATCATTGGGACATGTATGGAGCTGTGGGCCAATCAGAGCTCAAAGGCCAGCTGTTGGAAATTCCAGGAGGTCCAGGATATCGGTGACAGAACAGACGCTTCCCAGGAAACTAACTCAGCTTCCCATACAGGACAGACCTTGAAACAATCTGCAATCCCACGACTGCAGCCTCAGCATCCCCAGGGTGGGGTGGGGGGTGGGGGTGTGATGGCAGTTCAAAGACTCAAACCATGTTTTTCAACATCCTTTTTTCAGAATTCTCATTTACAAGCTTAGAAATGTGTGTTTTAGCAATTTCTCCAACCAAAGTTTGAGAATAACTTGTGTGAAGTTTTGAATCAGCCCACCAGCCTTGATGTATTATCGCTGGGCATTCCCAGTTTCGTCTGGAACTCAGCTCTCCAGGACCAGCAGATATCGGAGCACACATTATTCAGCTGCTCTGAAGCCTCTGTCTGATTAAAACTCACTGATGGCAGTAGTGATAGCAGCTCCTGCGTTGAGGAAGTGCCAGGCAGTTGCCTTTTCTTAGATAATTCCAAGATTAACAGGCTCGCTTTGCTCAGATTAGCAGCAGTTCCCACCCTGCAGCCAGCCAGAGAGGGAACACGCTGTCCTCTGAGCAGGCCAAGGGGCTTGCTTCCCAGCCATCAGTCTGGGCAGGAGAGACCGTGATCAACATAAGTCACTGCCCGTTCCCAGATTGTGACCATTACTGGACCAGTGAGACATCCTGACCTGGTGCAATGCTCTGCTGGTTGGCCTGGCTTCCGCTTTGACTGGGTAACTACACAGGGCATTCTGTTCAATGGGTAGCAGGCCCGCTAGGAAAGCCTTTTCCTCCTGACTCTGCAAGGAAGTGTGAACCTAGCAAAACTGTCACTGATGACATGGGTATTCAATGTGCAAGAACTCCCTTTGCATCTCACTGAAGCCAGCTGGACATTGAGGTACTGTATACGCTTCCCAGGGGAGGTCACTATGGTGGACAGCTGGTCTTCTGGAAGGAGAACCCTGGGAAAGAGGTTTCTATCTTTCCTGACTTTGTATTTCATCTTGAAACTGAAGATAGAGCTTGAAGCTACCATCAGCGTGTATGTATTATAAGAAACCTCCCAGGGAAAAATTGAAGTAAATATAAAGAAGAGACAACTTCCTCCATAGCTTCCTTCTCCACAGTGAGGATAGAACCTAGTCTAAAATTTGCCAAAGGCATAGGTATCAGCACAGGTGAATGTAGATCCTCCCTGTCTAAAAGTAAGAAGGGTAAAAACCAACATAACAGCAAAAATTACATGATTGTATTTTGAAAAAGAATGCTGCTCACTTTAAAGCCTCTAGCAATAAGATAAAATAGAATCCAAGTCCCCAAATGTGCAAACGGGACCCTCCTAAAATACCCAACTCTGCCCAATTTTGTTAAATGGTTTAATTCCATCCAATCCTATCAGACAAGATTCATAATAGATGTACTAGCAACAATAGCAAAAAACTATTTAGGTGCAGAAGTAGCAATGACAAAAGTCTGCTTCTCTCTCCAGCCTCAAAAAAAAAAAAAAAATCCAGGCTGCCCATTGTAACACCTGCTGCTCACAATGAAACCCAGAGCCAAGCATGCATGCCCTTCCGTCCAAATATCCATCTACCCACAGAGAATTCAAGCTGTCCATGCACACACCAGCTGCTTGCTTCGTTGCTGCAGTAAGCTCAACCCCCATCCCCCGTCCCTCCCTGCTTGTGCGCTTGTTTCCCCTCGCCCTGACTTTCCATGAAGCAGGAATCACTATCTCAGCTTCTGCTGTGAACCTGTGAACCAAGCCTTGAGGCTCTTCCAGCAAAGATCACAGACTTTGTGCTTTCCCTTCAGGACCTCTCTCCTGCCTCTGGCATGACACCACAAGGAAGGTTTCTGAAATAGAAAGGACAAGCTTCAGGCACCTTCAGGGCTTAGGGACAATTAAGATTCTTTAAAGGACAATGTGGCCAGCTGTGACCCAGCCTCGCACCCTCCTTTCAGCCCATTTTTCTAACCCATGATGAAGAAGGTGCTCTCCAGATCTCACAAACCCTACTAGGAAACTCATTTTCTTCCCATTACATTTTTCTTCCTCAAGTGCCGGATTCACAAAAATGGTTTTCTGTCCTGCCTGGACTTGAGTTATGACTAATCTTGTAGATCCATTTTCCTCAAAATAACAACTGTAAACCTTTAAATGCAAATGCTCTTTGGCTTTATTGTTGACTGGGGAACGGACAATGATCCTTGATGCTTTAAATGTAGATGCCTTCCCATTTGGGCAAGAACCCTACTAGCAAACCCACAAGCTCATTGCATCCTTACGATTGATCCTTAGCTTCTAATAGATGAAACTATGCTAAAAATAACCATTTCTAGTTGATTGAGTTCACAGGCCCTGGTGCGGTCTGACCGCACTCATACCTGCATGTGTCCTCATCCAGGACACTAAAGCTAAAAAGATGGAGCCATATCCCTAACCCCGGTTACCATATCAGGTAGACCACGGAAGGCCGTCCTTTGAAATTCAATGGGGGGAGGGGAGTTTGCAGTTCATACAGAGAATTTTTTATGCTGGCAGAGGCTCTCATGCCTGAAATACCCTTCCTCTAGCCCTTAGTAAATATAGTATCTTTCTGGTTCTTTCTGATCTAAGAAGCCTTCCCTGAGTGTCTTATTGAAACCCATCTGCCCCCACCCTCCCACCACTTTTGTTATACTCTGTATCAGCCTACTATTTAACTCTTACCAACTAACCAAAGCAGTGATTAAGTTCATCGCACATTTTATTCTTGACCTTCAGTTCTTACCCCTACCCCGGCTCTCTTCTCTTCTCTATAACTTCCAGGTGTCTTCTCATTTGGTCCTTGTAACTCAGTAAGATGAGGCTGAGGCGTAACCAGAAGGTTGAAACCTTGGTTTGTGTCATTCTAGTAGCATCCTTCCGGCCAAGGGAGTTAGGTGGCCAACCCTTAAGTCAAGAAAAAAGGAACTAGATGGGAATGCAAACTCATTTGGCAAAAGGGAGGAGGAGGACATTTTCGCAGAGCAATGAAAACATTGCACTGGCGAGTCTCCTCCAACCACCAGGGACCTCCTGGAATTACTAGTACATTGAGAAAGACTACGAAGTTTCCTCTGCACTCAGGGAAAAGTAGATATATGAAAGAAATGTTTGTCTTCCTCCAAAACGTTTGTGTTGTGACCTAAACCCCAGGGTCTGGTATCAAGAAAATGGACCTTTTAGAAATGATTAGTTTGGGAGGCTCTGTCTCCATGGATGTTTTTAGACTGATAAAGGAAACTTAAGAGAACTTTTGTGTCCCCTGCCTCACAGGAAGAAGGCATATCTTTGAAGCAAAGACTATGCAGGTGCCTTGAACTTGGGATTCCCAGCCTCCAGCCCTGTGGGCAGGAATTTTATGCTATGTATATACTCAGTTTAAGCATTTTGTTACAGCTCTCAAACTTATTAACTGCAACAGTCACCATTCTTGCCATTGTCTACAGTACCTAATAACAAAACAACAAACAGACTGAAAACAGATCAGGGGAGTCAAGGAAGGACGTATCGGTCCGTCACCCTAGAGTCAGGAGACAGCACTCATGGTCCCTAACTTTGTGATATCTTTGTTTCCCACTCTGTTCCTGCAGTTTCTTTTTCTTCCCATGTTCCTACTGAGGACCCAGGGTGCTGAGGACAGGAAGGTAACAGGTCACCTGAGGAGGTAGGGAGGGAGAGTGCCTGAAAATGTTGGCAGGTTAACTCTGGGAATTGACTTCGAAAGAGTCTGTTGTCTTCCTCTGTTATTCGAGTTCATCCAAGGATTTCTCCCATGGTAGTTTTCTTAATAATGTGTATTTTTAATTTGCCTAAAAGCCAAAGAAAATGACTGGTGCAGAAGTATTGGCTCACACCTCCTTCCTCCTGAAACACTGTTGGAACGCCCACGCGTCATCTATTGTTGCTCTCAATATTCACTTAAACCTCAAGCACCATTGAGCTGTTTATTTTGCTGGTCGGTTTTAAAGGCTCTTTGGAAGGAGACATTTACAGCAGGGCAAGGCCCGTCGTGGAGTCTGGACACACCATGGAGAATTTGTGATGGTGGCTTTAGCTCTGGGCTGGGTGGCAGAAAGCTCTAGGCTTTCTGAGAAAGATAGACGATGTGCTGCAGTGATGCTGGTTCCATCGCCATGGAAAGTAGGAGGAAAAGGCTTAAATCAAGTCACCTCTGCCACATCCGGTAAGTCCAAATTCACTGACATTGTGAGGGGATGAGTCCTTCTCCTGTTTCTTCTCCTGCAATCCTCCCTTTGATGGGACGTGGTCACTGGTCACTATCCCCCCAGTTACCACAGATATGCCCCAGTGGGCACTGATTACCAAGTGCTCAGTTATTGTAGCCATTCTTGCATTCTTCTTTGTCAAAAGTCTCTCTCTCTCTCTCTCTCTCTCTCTCTCTCCATTCCTTAGCTTTCACTTGCCCACTTTCCACTCATGTTGAACAATAGTTCTGATCTACACACTCACATGACTGTTTCAATGCCATTATCACCTGAAGATGAAGACCAAATTCTGTACTTGGCTCCGATGAGCTGGCTGTCTTCTCTGTGGTCACTTTCTGCCACGTGAAGTCAACCCTCTTTCTATGCTTTGAAATCACTATGCCTTTGTTCACATTATTCTTTCTGTATTTAACTAAGGCCTCTGGCCACTTGGGATTGGGGAGGCTTCACTTGTTCCTGAAAGCTCCCTCCAGTGTTACAAGATAAGATACTACATGCTGCTAATGACTTGTGCTCTGGAAGACTATGGAAGATCTAATCCCACTGGACTGATGCTAACAGTCAGCTTGAAAGTTATGTTCCACTGTTCTGTCAGCTTCTGGAAGGCAGAGTCTATGCCAAGCTGCATTTGGCCATCTATCATATAACAAAGTATTTCACACATATTAGACTGCATTCAATAACATGGATGCCTGAAAGGCTTTAACAGATTACTTCAGGTCCCGCCTGAGAACATGTCAATAAATGTCAGCATATCTGACATTAAACTTTGTTACGTAGCTAGAGTTACTCCATGCTGACCCTATTGGGGGACGGATGGGGACATCTGGTGGAGGGAGGAGCCCTGTACTTTCAGGCTCTTGGTGACTGTAGTTATTTAAATACAAAATATCCCCTGTAGGCTCCACGTATTTGGATACTTGTCCGCAGTTGATAGCGCTGTTTGCCGAGGACCTTGCTGAAGGAAGTGTGTACATCACTGGGGGTGGGCTTTGAGGGTTCACAGCCCTGCTCCCCTTCCAGTTTTTCTCTCTCTGCTTCTTCTTTTTTTTATTTTTATTTTTTAATTTTATTTATTTCTGTATGTGTATGAATGTACTGTATGCATGCAGGTCTGTGCACCCGTGTCGTGCAATGCCGCGGAGGTCAGAAGAGGGCGTCAGATTCCCCTGGAACTGGAGTTCTCCTGGAATTGGAGTTTCAGACGGTTCTCGGCCGCCATGTGGGTGCTGGGGATCGAACCCGGGTCCTCTGCAAGAGCGGTCGGTGCTCTTAACCGCTAGGCCATCCCTCCAGCTCCCTGCTTCTTCTTTTTACTTGAAGATGTGAGCCCCAGTCTTCTGCTCCAGCTGCCCTGCCTCCCTGCCATGATGGACTCTTAACCCTCTGGAACCATAATCTCAAATAAGGTCATCCTTTTATAAGTTGTGTTGGTGTGGTGTTTTATCACAGCAACAAACAGTGATACAGTGACTAAGGAAAGCACACCTATGCAGGCTGCATGCTGGAGACTTCTGTTCCTCATGCAGAGCAGAGCAGAGCAGAAGCAGCACTGGCTTCACCAGAGTGTGTCCTGGGAGCTCTGAAACTCCACCAAGAACTCAGTTATGCTCAGAACCAACTCTTCCAATGTCCACCAGAAGCTCTTGAGGAGGCCTCAGTCTTCATGCTCACAGGAAAGATGGACTCTTCATCTGAGCATCCCACACCAAAGGCCTGCAGACACCCTGGCAACTCAGGGAAAGGACACCTAGCTCAAAGTGTACCTGTGACAGTTAACCCTGGGACACGTGTGTGTCCTTTAATCAATCACTGTGGTCAAGGACATGATATATTGACTTACTTAAATCGGGACTCACCAGTAAAACTGAAATTAAGATCAATCTCATTATACTAGGAGGCTGAAATGAAAGCAAGGAAGTTTCCCTTGAGCCTTGGAAATAATACACTTGTTAAGAAGGGAATGGATACGTGCTGGCTAATGATGACGCCTAAGGAGGTGCCCTAGGAGAAGAGCACATCTTCAAGAAGGAACAACTCAAGTGAGTGAGACCCTCGGTCCAAGGGCCATGCCTAGAGAAAGCCAGGAAAGAATCTGAGGGAGTGTCGCCTTGCAGGACCATGCTTTAAAAACCACCTAACAGCCATAAGAAGAAAAGGAAAGGGCCAAAATGTCATTTAAGTTACCCCTCCACCCACCTACCCCTCCCCCTGCAAAAGCCAAATTTCAGACTCAAACCTAAAACTTAAGAATTAAGACCACAGTTGGGAATATTAAACTGCAATATAGCAAACACAAACCTTGCAAATAGGCTCCAAAGTAGATTTATCTAAGCCATATATATATATATATATATATATATATGTATAACATATACCTGTATGATATATAATACACACATGTATCATTGTTAAGACTGCACTGAGTATCTTCACCTCAATCACATCCATGAGATCACAGACAATAATAAGGTCTCATGAGTCTAAAGGCCTCAAAGCAGATTTTGAATTCTTAATTTTTCAAAGCACATGAACTTCTTGTATTTATTTTTAGGCACTCTACCCTAAGCTGTCTGTACTGTGTCAATGTTTGCTGTGCTAACTTTGCATCTAAAGGTTATTCAACACACTGAGATATGAAAAAGCACTCACATTTTACCTCAAAGAAACTGTACTTGGATACTGCTCTATGTTCTGATGGTGTTAAATGTCACAAATACTGGAGATCTAAGCGCTGGGGGTGGGTGCGCCACAGCGCTGCCCTAGATTGTCTGTGTAGTTGAAGGATATGAAGACGTCACTAGCTTGAGCTCGGAGCTGGCATTCTGGTGTCAGCCTGACAGATTTCTGGAAGGAATACCGATTGGGAGATGGGAATAGAAGTCAGTGATTGTTTCTTGGTGCCTGCAACACACACAGTACAAGTTATAAAGAAAAAAACATCCTGACAGGTGCATGGCTGGCTGAGAGAGCTCATGACCAATAAAGGGACTCATGGTCAGGAATACCAAACATGACTCCTTCATATTTAATGCTCACCTCAACCCTAAAAAGTAGCAAAACCATCTCAGTTCTGCAAATAAGAGCACTGGATTGTGGACAGCTCAAATTATTAGACAGGGAACTTGACATTTTCTCCAGCCAGTGAGGGACATACAAGGTTCATGGTGATTTCTGAGTAGACTTTCAGTTCTAACCCATGAGTGGGCAATGATGACTCAAAAGCCCTGGTGGCATGAGAGATGCCCTCTAGTCATTTCTGGGTTTGTCCAGTGTTTCAAAGCATAGGTAGGATCCTATCGTGACTGCTGCTTCAGTAATGCAACAAATTCTTCGTGAGCTAGGAAAGAGCCAGCCCCACTCCCGGCTGCTTTACTTGAACAAGTCAGTCCAGGAAGACAAAGTCGGTCCAGGAACACTCCCAGGTGAAGCCACACGTATTCATCAAAGCCTTACAAGCTACACACACACACACACACACACACACACACACACACACACACACACACACAAAGAGATAGAGAAGGGGGAGGGAGAGAGAGACTTTATACTATATAAAGTAAGAAGGAACAACTTTTAAAATGGACTTTTTAAAACCTCCTTTGTTTAGAAATTAGACTTGATTTGCCTTTTGTTTCTAATCAAAGAGCAGGAGATGCTGCATTTCAGAGTCTCCAGAGAGGAAAGAATAAAGTGCTATTTATTTTTAATGATAGCAATAAGTGTTATTAGTATATCATAATTAAAATAGTAATATCAAAATTACCTCATATTTTAACCACATGATATGATAATTATCATTATTACAAATAAAAGGATATTAAAATAAAGGCACATTATATGTCTAGATGGCCAATTACAACCCTACAGCCCTGACGTTTCAGGGCATGTGTACATAAAGACGCAGAGGTAACATACACCAGCTCACTGGGCTCTGGGGTCCATGGCCTCTGATTAAACCCAGCCAGCATCTGTATTTTGCAATGACACTGGAACGCACCTATGTCCCTTCACTTGTGTATTGTATGGATGTTGTGTGTGTACTCATGGCTTCAAGATCCAACGGCAGAGTTGTCACAAGCAGTATGTGACCTGCAAGGCTAAAAATACTCATTATTTGGCTCTTTACCAAGAAAGCTGCCAACCTCTGACCTAGATCGTGTGACAATGTTTGGTATTTTTCCTGCATGCTGACAGGCATGCCTGGCAGCAGCTATATTGGAACCTAGGATAAAACTGGCAATAACCATTCTACATCCATTATTTTGCTGATTCTAATGTAGTCCTTTCAAGGGAATACTCTACTTCCTTTTACTCAGCCCTGCTGGGACCATGACTTGACTGACCCCTGTGACAACCCTGCCACATTTTACATACAGAATTCCTCACACAGTTCCATCAAAACCTCCTTGTAAGAAATAACAAGTGACGGCTGGAGAGCTGGCTCAGGGAGTGCTTAAGATCACTAACTGCTCTTGCAGAGGACCTAGGTTCAGTTCCCAGTGACCACTTGATGGCTAACATGACATGGGTGCACTTACATACATTCAGGCAATATGCTCATATGCATAAAATAAAAGTCATTTTTAAAGAAGAAATAACAAGTGATAGGCCTAGGGAGATAGTTGAGCAGTTAAGAGCACTGGCTGCTCTTACAGAGGAGCAGGTTTGCTTTCTAGCATCCACAGAGTGGCTAACAACCACCTGTAACTCCAGTTCTAAGAGGTATTGTGTCTTCTGGCTTCCCCAGGCTCCTCCATGCATGTGTAACAGATACACACACACACACACACACACAATATATATATATATATATATATATAATTTTATTTATCTACTATATATAGTAGATAAATAAATAAATTTATAGTATATATAGTATATATATAGTAGATAAATAAATAAAATTATAGTATATATATAGTAGATAAATAAATAAATTTTAAAAGAAATAGCAAGTAAATTATCTGTGGAGAGAACAGGCCAGGATGAGAACTCCCTGGTGCTCTTTGGAAAATCAGCTCTGCCTGGCAAAGTGATGAATGTTTTCTCTCTCGCCACCCGGATTGATGAAGAG
The DNA here is from genome assembly GCA_009823505.1 of Rhizomys pruinosus. Classification (NCBI taxonomy): domain Eukaryota; kingdom Metazoa; phylum Chordata; class Mammalia; order Rodentia; family Spalacidae; genus Rhizomys; species Rhizomys pruinosus. Next base: position 1,973,292 of record VZQC01001737.1, on the reverse strand, counting down.
TCAAAGGGCAGAGTATGATTTGACATCAAACAATAATCGCCAGTGCACCCTTCCAATGCCATGGACACGTTCCTTTAACATTCCAACATCGCACAGCTACCTTATGACAATGCCAAATAATTTTAATTCCCCTTTCACAAAGACTCCAATTATAAACCAATTCCTTTCAGATTAAGTACACTTTGATAGCAATTCCCTTACACCAAAAAATATAGCCCAAGATAATGGGATGTGAGTACACTTTCAATGCTAATAATGCAGTTTAACAGCCTCGAGAAGTTCATTCTCACTACATTTTCATTGCTGTGATAAACAGCATATAATGCCCCTCAATTATAGCTTTAATGTAAAAAAATGAAGTTATACGACAATTTATCCCAACTAAATTGTAATTTCATTTCTAGGATGTTGCCCTTTTAATAAATAAGAATTCCACTTACCCATTCCATTGTTCTCAGGTTGGCTGTTGACAGTGAGATCGATTACAGGGGAAAGAGAATTTCAGATGAAATCAATGCTATCGCTATGAGTAAATTAGTTGGAGTTTGTTCGGGCTACCCAGCCTGAAACACATCTCTCCTTTTCTCTGAAAGCATTACAAATAAAATATTATTGATGACTGAAACAAAAGTGGAATTGTGGATTCCAGCCTCCCATGACAACACAGGGCACACACATGTTAGAGAGAACCTTGAGTCACAGGGGCTCCTGTTTAAATGCTCATTAATGTGCACGTATGTTCACAAAAACACACCTGTCAAACAAATGCAGATCTGTGCATTTCTTTTTCTAATTTATTTATTATTTTATGTGTATGAGTGTACTGTCTGCATGTAGGTTGGTGCACCCGTGTCATGCAATGCCGCGGAGGTCAGAAGAGGGCGTCGGATTCCCCTGGAACTGGAGTTAAAGATGGTTCTTAGCCGCCATGTGAGTGCTGGGGATCGAACCCAGGTCCTCTGCAAGAGCAGTCGGTGCTCTTAACTGCTGAGCCATCTCTTCAGCTCCACTCTGTACATTTCGTCAATATAGCAGACAGTGACCATCAACCTGATCAGGTGACTGAGCATCACTGGAACTCGGGGAATTCCTCATCACCTCTCTCAAGGATACTCAGCTAGACTTCTGGCAGTGTCAACACACACTGCTGCTTGCATTTTGAGTAAATAGTCAGAAACATGTGTGGCTGGTGTTATTCGCTCAGCATTATGGCTTATAGATTTGCCTATGTTGCTTTGTGTGTTTGTACATATGTGTGCTTCATTGTGTCAGTCAGGTCCCAGCTTTGCACTTGGGAACTCACAGCTGCGGCATACATAAGTCCTGTAAAGACTAGACCGGGCCCATCAATAGCTCATCGTGGATGATGGGGGAGCTCATAAGACCTCCCCCAGAAGAACAGGCACTAGTGGTTGCCGGGGGCGTCGTATTTCTCAATGGTGTGGCCACTGCAGACTTGCCCATACTCAAGTAAGTACCCCAACCTCCTGCAGACTTCCTTTATTAAATACAGAGGGCCACAGGATAAGAAGAGGCAACAGTAGAGGGAGATTTGTGGGGAAGAAAAGGGTTCAGTGGAGGGGGAAGGGGACAAGAGAGGACCACCGGGAATGTAACAAAGTGCATTATGTGTGTGCAGTCGCTAAAATAATTAATTTAGAAAGACCAGAGAGATGGCTCAGCAGTTAAGACCACTGACTGCTCCTGCAGAGGACCCAGGTTTGGTTCCCAACATCCACATGATAGAAAACCACCATCTGAAACTCCAGTTCCAGGGGATCCAATGCCTGCGTCTGACCTCTACAGGCATTGCAGGACACGGGTGCACTTATACTCATACACATAAAATAAAATAATAAATCAAATTTTTTTGGTCTTTTTGAGACAGGGTCTCTCTTTTTAGTCCCAGCTGGCCTGGAACTCACTATGTAGACCAGGCTGGCCTTGAGCTCACAGGCAGGCCTTGACCCACCTGCCTCTGCCTTCCAAATCCTGGGATTAAAAGCATGCACCACCATGCCTGGCCATTTTTCTTTAATTAATTCAGGGGCTGGAGAGATGGCTCAGCAGTTAGGAGCACTGTTCGCTCTTGCAGAGGACCTTGGTTGGGTTCCCAACATCCTCATGGTGGCTAACAACCATCTTTAGTTTCAGTTCCAGGAGAATACATCACCCTCTTCTGGCCCCTGTGGGCACTGCATGCACAGACCATATATGCAGACAAAACACTCATACATAAAATAAAAATAAGTAAACAAAAAATTTTAATAATTTAAGAAGTCTTAAGATTTGATGAAACATCATGTCCAACATTTCCACAGATGAACATTTTTAAAACAACTTTAGTAATTGTGGATTTTTGTATTGGGGGCTAGGTAATAGAACACAAGAAAGTCGCATTTATTATTTACAGGTAATTTAGAATAACACTTAATTTTTAAAAGTAGAAATTCTGTGCATGAAATGTTCATGGCAGCTTTGGGGTTATAATAATAAACCCTGAAAGCCACCAGACAGTGTTGGGTGAGCCAGTAGTTGACGCACCTCTGGCTCTTCTCATAATGGTGTAAGCTTCAGCAGTTCAACAATGAGGATGACTGACGTTTAGAGAAGAATGCCTGTCATGAAAGGCCACATGTCATGTCATGTGCTACCATTCATTTACACTCTCAATAGGACAAAAACAGAGATGAACAAATAAGTGAATGTCAGGGGAAAGGGGTGAGGGGAGAGGCAGGCGGTGCACTGGGTTGAGTTCCAGTGCACACAAAGTGTCTGAGGGTGATCTGAAGTCCAGACAGAGCTGTGTGCACACTCTCACCTGCGCATGGCTCTGTGCAAACCCTCTCAGAACACGGCCTCACATCTCTGGATGCCCTGACTCCTTCCCAGCTGGAACGCACGGCACTCACTCTTGGACTGCTTCACAAGCTGCCCCCTAGTCAATCTTCTCTCTTATCTATTATCTTCTCTATTATCTACAATCTTCTCTATTATCAATGTCTTATTTTTAAATTGACACCAGGCTCTATCTATAGATGCCATAGCCCTGTTCTTTCCTCGTCTGCCCCTTGTCACCACCCGGGTGGATGTAAAGGGGTTGTCTCCTCAGTCCAGTCACCCTGCCCACTGTTGATATGACCGACATCTGGACCTCGGATTACACTGCCTATCCTCCCTTCTTCCTCTAAGTATTTATGGCTAAAGGCCCATCCCTGTCTAATTCCTTAAAATATTTTCCTTTCTTACACAGTCTTTGTCTACAGAGCTATTTCTAGCATAATTCTTGGCGACTTCAAAGTCCATGGAGATGAGAATTTCAGAACTGGGCTCTCACTTCTCCAAGCTGTTCACACTATTTCTGTCACCCCTTCCTACAGCCATGTCTTAAACTTTTGCTCCCCCAAACTGTAACCAACACCCCATTTACTGTCTCAGTCTTTCCACCTGACACATGGACACCCCAGTTCAGCCCTGACACTCACAGTCTACTTCCTGAACTGCCTTTGACTCCCTCGTACCTTCCCTCCACTTCTGTCTCATCAAAGTTCTCTGACCAGTCACTATAACTATATTCCCTTCCTTATCTCTCTCTCTCTCTCTCTCTCTCTCTCTCTCTCTCTCTCTCTCTCTCTCTCCCTCCCTCTAAAAATGCAGCTCAGGCTAGATCCAGCCCTCCTCCTATCCTCACCTGCACTCGTGAAACTAAATGAAGCTGGAAATAAACACAGGATTGCTGACTGGTCTCCCTTTAAATTCCGGCTCATTCTCCACAAGAGAGCCCTTCGGGCGGCCACACAATCACCCCACAGCTGCCCTGTCCACTCACTGTCTCACTGTCCGAGGTGACCGCTTGTACTGTTCCCTCTTGTACTGTTCCCTCTCTCCTCAAACACCTAATAGTTCCTCCTGGGTTCTCTACACCAGAGCAGATGAGAAGCCCGTGAGCCCCTCCAACACACTTCCACCTGCACCCAGCTCTGGCCGCCGGACCTTCTTCCCTGTTTCTAAGTGAAAATCTCTCCTCTCCTGCACTTAATCCCATTCACATTTGCAGGTTCAAGAAAATTGTTCAAGAGTTTTCCTCTCTGTCCTCTACAACAACTCTACAGATAAAGGAAAACTTTAAACCAACAAACACATCCCAATTTGTCTTCTTCCTTTACAGCAGAGCCTTCATGCCTCTGCTCATAATCCAAGTTCTCAGGTTCTCTGGGAATTTTCTCTAGTCAGTGTTTAGTCTAACTGCCTGATGCAAAGCTCTCATCAAGGGTACAAATTTGTTCTGGGGCTGGAGACATGGATCAGAGGGTAAGAGCACTGTTTTTTCTTGCAGAAGACCAGGGTTCAAATCCCAGCACCCACATGTCAGCTAACAACCGTCACAGGTGCACTTATTAACATATGCAGGCAATATACTCATACACATAAAATAAAATAATTAATAGATTTTAAAAAACAAATGATATCCTAAATCCAGTGGGTACATCTCCTCATCAGTCAGCAACAGTGTCTGTACCTTTGATCTCGCTGTGTAGAGCTGGCTGACCTCAGACTGGTGACCTTCCCGTGTTGGACTCTCTGGTGGTAGGATTACAGGTGTGGACCACCCTGCCCAGCCCTCTCTCCCTGAAGCAGCTCTCTCCCTTAGCTTCTACCGGTCTCCTGTTTATCTAGGTATTCCCTTTCCTCCATCTCCTTTGGTGGATCTTCCTGGATCCTCAGCTTCTTCATCTCCAACCTTGGAAGGTTTCATCACTCACTATTTTAAGGACATCATCTGGTGAGTCTGATAAGTTTTTAATGCCAGCCAACCAGTTTGGTGAATCCCAAGGACTCTGCAGAATTTTCACTTGAATGACTAATAACCATCTCAACTTCAATGTCAAAAAACTAAGCTCTTGGTCAAACTATCATTCCTGCTTTTAAAGATCTGCCTTTTATTGTGCAGTGGATAATAGTTAATTCACAAACTCACAGCTGGTCAAAGTGCAAATCATTAAGCACTAATTTCCATTAAGTGCAAACAGAACATTTATGGACATTTATATCACACCACTCCCTCCAAGGCTCAGGGACTATCTTGGGAGAGAGGTTGGAAAGACTATGAGATCCAGAGGTCAAGGAGGAGCCAATGGAAATGGTGTCTTCTGGACACGACAGGACCACAGATCTCATGAACTCACAGCTGCTACGGTTACCTACAGAAGATCATCACAAGATCAAGCCAGTCAACATCCAAGAGTGGAATGGGGAGGGGCTCACAGCCCCCACATCTAGCTGAGGAGTAATTGACAGTTGATGGCTTCAAGGGGAGAGTCAGTCTTCTTTAAGGGTGTGGCCCCTGGTAGGTTGACCCACCAGAACATGGCCATGAGTAGATTGAAGACATAAATGGGACTTAGTGGGTTATTTTGTAAAGGGACACAAATTGGGCTGGAGAGATGGCTCAGCAGTTAAGAGCACTGTCTGCTCTTGCAGATGACCTAGGTTTGGTTCCTAGCATCTGCATGGCCACTAACAACTATCCATAACTCCAAATCCAGGGGGTTCTGATGCCCTCTTTTGGCCTCCAAAGGTATTGCATGACACAAGTGCATTTACATATATGCAGGCAAAACATTCATATACGAATTTTTAGGCAGGACATGAAGTTAGGTGAAGGTACAGGGTTGGAGGGTGAATCTGGGAGGAGTTGGAAGAATATAATTAAAATACATAGTATGCATGTATAAAATTCTCAGATAATTAATATAAATATTAGTGAAAACTCTGTGCCTCCTATAACTCCTGTCTGTATGATAAGGTAAAATATCCTGCCATCCCACTTGCTCCCTACCGCACACGTGACCGGTCAGCACCCTACCACACACCCAGTCTTCACCCTGCTCTCAAATACCCATGATCTACTCAATGCAGCACTTTTTCTGTTGCTGACCTGGTCCAGTCCAGTTATGTCTTACCTGCTCACTGTCAGGATCTCCTAACTGCCCAACTAATGCCAGACACCAGTGCTCTTTCCCTGCCTTCTCTTCTCAATCCAGAAACTGGAGTGATTTTTAAAAAGTCTACACATATCAGTCTGTTCAAAAGCCTCAAATGCAATATTTTTCTCCTTGGGACAGAGAAATTTAATTCATTTAATACACCAAGCATTTAACTCATTAAGAGATATTCTCTCTCTAAGAGATATTCTCTCTCTCTCTCTCTCTCTCTCTCTCTCTCTCTCTCTCTCTCCTATAAACAGTGGAAAGACTGCCTTCCCCATTACATTACCTCATGTGTTAATAATCCCGCTCCACTGGGGCCACACTGGGCTCAGCCCCGCCCTCTGTCTCAGGACCTCAGGGCTCTTGAGCACGTGGTGTCCTCTGCCTGGAAGTTTCCCCTGCTTCTTCCCCAGCTCCTTTACCTGCTTCAGCTCTCTTCCTAGATGGCCCGGCTTCTTTATTTAACTGGTATCTGGCTCCGGGCCTGCTGTACCCTCCACAAGGGGTGATTTGTTTTTTTGCACACACATACAGCCGCCCACTTCATAACCTCTTTATACTCAAATGGACAATGCTATTGCTAATATCGAAAGACATTATCCATGTTTGTGCAGACCTGTAGGCAGTGAGACTGTAGCCGAGTGACTTATTTCCGGAACTTGGACAGACCTGTGAGCCACCTACCTCCAGGTTGATCAGTAAAACCTTTCGAAGGCTCCTCCTCTCTCTCTCTTCCTGTTCACCCAACCTAGAGGCTATTTGTTAAAGATTACAGCACCTTAGGGCAGAAGAACTGTGGTCCCCAAGTGGCCACACTGTAGCTATGACACAGGAAGCAAACCTTTTCACCAAGCCATGGAATTGGTATTTAAGAATTGTTTAAGGAACCATCATATCCCAAGGAACACAAGACAAATACTTGAGAGCAAATAAATAAATGTTATGTTGTTTTAATTGACCTCTCTTTAAAAGGCTTAACGTTGTTCTTCTACACAGTAAAGAATATATAAAGAACACAGTTTAACCATCAGTGTTAATCAGACCTACGGAGATCCTAGAGAGCACATTGCTATGTGCCTTCGGCTTATGAAAAGCCATTCTCCTCGGCAACATTCCTCTCCTTCCCCCCTTTTCTCCCTGGTCAGAGTTGCAACACTTCTTGCTGCTTCTTTCTTGGTTCTCATATCTGATCTTAGATATAAGAATCATCTTCACTTCTGCTTTTTGGTTTTAATTTTTCCCTTCTCATTTTTCCTACTGTTTTTTGTTTTGTTTTGTTTTTTTTTTATTGTCTTTGCTTTATACCCAATAATGCTAAGGCTTGGTTCCTCCCCATTCATAAACCATTCACCATACAATATCTTCTTTGCAAACTATTGGCTTATATGAAGTCTAGTCATGAAAGCTCATAATGAAAAGCTTTTGCAAATTCCTTAGATCTAATTACCAAATAAAAATAAAGGATAGGCCTGGCGTGATAGTGCGTGCCTTTAATCTCAGCACTTGGGAGGCAGAGGCAGGCGGATCTCTCTGAGTTCAAGACCAGCCTGGTCTACATAGTGAGTTTCTAGGCCAGCTGGGGCCACAGGGAGACCCTGTCTCAAAAGCACTCCTCAATTTTTTTAATATAAATAAAGGATGGATGGGTATGATGGCACACAGCTTTAATCCCAGCACTCAGGAGGCAGAAGCAGATGACTCCTCCTCCGTGAGATGGAGGCCAGCCTGGTCTACATAGCAGGTTCCAACCAGGTGAGGTTACAGAGAGACCCTGTTTCAAAAAAAGTAATGGAATAACACAAATTGTGAGTAATTCTCCTTCCCAAATATTCTGTGGAATTATCTTATCTGACAGTTACTTTTCTTTTTTCTATCTGTTCACGTTTTGGTAGGCCAGGAGCATCTTTCAAAGTCTAGAGAAAATAATGCACTTTGAGGGAACACCTCAGATTATTTTCAAACATAGTCTTTTTAAAACAATTTTAATCTAATCAAAACAGAAAGATAACCTGGAATTAAAAATGCAAGAAGGGGATTTCTTAATGGTTTATTTCAATGGGTTGTGAAGTTAGAATTGTTAAGAAATGCAGAATGCTAATAACCAGAGTTAGAAACCTAGGGACGAGAGAAAATAACCTGGTGTGAACTCTACATCAACTTTCCTCATTAAAAGTTCACAGAAACCAGGTAACCTGGCACAAGGCTGCCGGGTCAGGGCCAAGGGGACTCCTTAGGGGTTGATCCCTTTAGTCACCCCACCAACCAGCAGGGGGAGACACAGAATGCTTCTTGCTCCCCAAGAAACAACTCCCTGAACATGGCACTTCATCAAGTCTTTGTCCACAACAAGTAGAACAAGTTAGTCCAGCCTGACAAGTACTGGCCTCCAAGTGCTTTTGGCTTCTTTGGTTCTAGTTGATTCTACATTCAATAGACTCATCAGAAGGAGGGACTTGTGTGCACTTGTTGGTTTTACAGATACTGAATTATACCACACAGTGAACATGTATTTATGCATGTTTGTCTATATCTGTAAATACACAATCATAAATAAATGTAGTATATGGTTCCAAAACATTGGTGAATCTGATTAGAGCTTAGCCAATTAAAAAAATTAAACCTTGTCCTATGTGCCAATATTTACCTGCAATAATCATAGCCCGAGTCAACTCTATAGGAGGTGATAAACAGAATTTTTATAGACCTAATGGCCAACTCTATTGACTTTAAAATGTCTAGGTGAGTTTACTTATAAACAGGGGTTAGGGAAGGCAGGCTTTGGGTTGAGCCCAAATCCAGATCCAGAGCCAGATAACTTGGCTTTGATCTGCTCAGCAACTCAGTTGCACACAGGCCCAGGATCTAGTTCCTGTGCAACAGACCTCATGCTAGTTCTTAAGAGACAAAGACACATTACACAGTCCAATCCATGAAGCACACTAAATATGAATGGGGTGTTTGGTAGCTTGGATGGAGGAATCATTGACTTTGACTGAAGTATGACACCTTGGTAGACTTGCAGAAGATAATGCTTAAGTGAGGCCTTGGGGACCAACTGAGAGGAATGAGAAAAAGGGTTGGAGTCCAAATGGAACTGGAGGTAAAAGCAAACAGAAAAGAACATATTGGAGTAATTCTCCTTTGTTTAAGTTCCTTAGAGAGTGTGAAAAGGGAGTCAGTCATGTGAGAGATGTCAGCTTACGCAGGAGGAGAGACTGTCGGGCCGCAGACAGGAGCAGGCTCAAGAGTGGGCCAAGAGGGCTGCCTTCTAGTTGAGCAGGTAACTGTTAAAATTAGATGGTGGTTCAGGCTCTATGCTAGACACACCTGCTGGTAAGTGCATCCTAAAGAAAACTCAAAGACCATGGGAACAAAGACAAAACCTCAGCATCCACATGGGAAGAAATCTCTGACCCCTTGGTTTTCTCCAATGTACTCAGAGAAAATTAGGAGATATAGACTACTAAGTGGCTTACGTTTTCAAAAAGTAAATGGTATATTCAAGAATAATTTCAACCTCAAATTTATCCTCCTTCTCAACAATGTTTTCTTTACCAGGTCTTATTTTTGTGAGACTAATTGTATTTTTAATTATGTGCACATGTGTGTGTATCTATCTGTGTGTGGGTACATGCACAAAAGCACAGGTATCCACAGAGGCCAGAAGGTGTTAAATACCCTGAAGCTAGAGGTAGCAGTAGTTGTGGGCAGCCCAGTGTGGGTGCTAGACACTGAACTAGGGTCTTCTGCCAGAGCACTATGCACTCTTAACTACTGAACCATCTCTCCAGCACCTCCAGGCTTTAATTTTGGTGGTCGTTTTTTGGGTTTCTTTATCTTTTTTGAGACAAGGTCTCCCTGTAGCTCCAGCTTGCCTGGAACTTGCTATATCCACCAGGCTGGCCTCAATCTCACAGAGGTTCCATCTGCCTCTGCTTCCCAAGTGCTGGGATTAAAGGCATGCACTACGCTCAGCTCTCCAGGATTTATAGATTAAATGTTTATCATGGAAAGGCCTCCAAAGCAGTTTCATGATAAGCACATCTCCGAATCCTTCAGATAATGACGAAGACAAAATTACTTCAAATGAAAATCTATTTTCCTTTTCTCATCTTGCTTCCCTTGATTAATAATTACATTTAATATTTTAATTTTATAAGACAGTGGGGAGGTATGACAGCTTTGGAAGCTGACTTCCTACTGGTGTTATGTAAACCGAATGTGAGTTGTTGCTTTTTCATAAGTGACTTGAAAAATAATAAAGATTGGACCTGCCAAAAGTCCCCACCCAAATTTCATTTACAGCCCTCTCCAAAAGGAATATAAAAGCCTTAAATGTTTACACGAAACCTAATTATGAGTTTTCAAGTATTTCAGATGCACAAGCTTGACAGGGAGGAATTGGATGAGAAGCTATATAGTATTTCCAGGAAATAAGCTGGGGATGGCAACTTCTGGGGGCCGAGTTAAGATCAAGAATGCTTATGGAGACCTTTAAGTTTTGCCAGTAGGGAAAAGAAATAAAGAGAGTGTGAAGGAAAGAAGAGAAAGAAAAGAGAGAGGGGACTAAGAAGTAGAGAGAAAGGCATCTGGACAAAAACTGATGGAATCCTGGGGCAGAGAAGAAAAGGAGGTGTGAGCTCGGACAAGGCTGGGGTCCCCAGGTGCCCTCTACTCCTTTGCCCAGAGAAGGTAAGGATGGAACACCCAGTCCTTTTCTCTCTCTCTCTCTCTCTCTCTCTCTCTCTCTCTCTCTCTCTCTCGTACCATCCAAAACTAAAAAGCAATACCAATAAAATAGCGTCACTTTTTGCCTTGGAGAAATCTTAACCCTAGCTTGCATTGTAATTCCTACCTGGTTAGAAGAACTGCAGAGAGATGAAGATCTCGAACACATTCTGTTCCGGACTCCAGGCCCAGGCACTCCAAGGAAACACCAGCAGTGCCCACAGATGGGGCAACAGCTTAGCACGAAGACCACCCAGCTGTCCGCTCTGCTGTCCTCTGACGAGCTCTCCACAGCTCCTTCTCCATGTAGAAGTGACAGGACGCAGCCTGTATTTTCTGACAGACTAGAGCTGCTGTGGGAATGCAAGACTGCCCACCCTCAACTAGATGACCATCAGGGAGCCATTATGCAAGAAAGAGAAGTCCCAGGGCTTCCTGCAGGGACACAACACCGACACCTATAAAGTTTACACATAAAAACACACATTAGTTTACAAGTTTCATCATATCATGAGGAAGTTTACAGTGTTACTTTGGGCCACATTTATAGGACAGTGTGGATCAAGCTGAGGGCTGGACATGTCTGTGAGAATCCTTTCCTTAGTCCCTGCATATTTCTTCCCTCCTTCTGAATTCTGGAGCCAAGCTACTTTCGCATTTGATTTTGTTCCTAATATCCCAGCCCCTACCTCTGGAGCTTAGAATGTTGCTGAGAAAGTTCCTAGGGCTCCAGTCACCTGCAACCAGCCAAACTGGAACTGACCAAATCCTTCCAGCATGGTGCATATCTCTTGACCAGGTCACTGTGTTCAGTGACTGGGGACACACTTCATGCCCATAGAAGAAGGATGAATTAGTCACTTCTAATCAAATCTACCTCACATTGAAAAATAATCCAGGAGATATGAGAAAGGAGTGTGGTGAGGGTAACTGTTGAATTCTCTAAGTCCAGGAGTGGCTGACTCTTCTACAAAGAGTCACAAGGTAAACATTTCCATCTTGGTGGGGCATACACATGCTCTCTTTTGTGACAACTACATTCTGCCTGTAATCAACAAGCCACAGATGATATACAAATGAATGACTGTCATGGTGCATCGATAAAACTTTATTTACAAATTTTTAATAAAACATGATATTTACCAAAAAATAAATTACAAGCCCAATTTGGTTCCTGGTCTATAGTTTACTGGCTTTAGCTAAAGTAGAAGGTGCTGGCACAATAAATACTTCAACTTGAGATATAATTAACCTGTGCTTAGAAATTTCACATCTCAACAGCCCACAGAGAGAATTTCTGTTGCTCCTATATAAGGGGGAGGATTGGGGTAACAGAGGCACTCAGGTGACTAATGGATTCTGGGTTAAGATAAATTGATCCACAGAGTGGGTTTCTCTTTTAAAAATATTTTTATTTATCCTTATTTTATGCATCTGAGTGTTTTGCCTTCATGTATGTAAGTGCACTGTGTGTATGAAATGCCCACGGAGGCCAGAAAAGGGTGTTGGGTCCTCTGGAATTGGAATTACTAAGGGTTCTTAGCCACCATGTGGGTGCTGGAAATCAAACCCAGGTCCTCTGCTAGAGCAGCCAGGGCTCTTAACCACTGAGCCCTCTCTCCAGCCTCACCCAGAGTGGGTTTATAACATTATACCATCAAATAGAACTACTTTTTGTAATCAAATGACGGTTATCAGGATTTAAACTGTAGCCCCAATTTCAGTTCCTCCAGTTCCTGTGGCTCGCTACATTGGCTCTAAGGTCATATGTCACTTACCCAGTAACTTTGCCTTTTCCTGTAAGTCTCACTGAACATCCCTGCCTGACCTGCTGGAGACAGTATACAGTCTATCAATTTCCCGATGTGTGCAAACAATAAGCCACGCATCCTTCTTCCTCCTGAGATCTTATTTAGAAAGCAGTTCATGAACATAACATGCACTCACCAGTTTTGAACCTAGGTAGCCTGACCATTTTGATTTTTCACCCCCTGTCAAAACGCCAACAGTATTTAGAGCAGTTTCCTAGTACCCCACTTGCCAAATTTCCATTTTGACATCAAAGCTGTTGGATCCCAGAGACAAAGCGCAGAGTCAATTCCTATTGTTCTGTGTTACACTGGCTAAAAAAATAAATAAATGAATGGCGAAACAGATTGTTTTTGAAACTGATAACACAATTTGTTCTCCTGCTTCATATGTTAGATTTCCGCCTGCAGCAAATATTTACTGCAGAGTTTTAACCCCCTCAAAATCAGCTCAGTTAGTAAGAGCTGCAACTGTCTTCCATGCCATGCTCTCGACAATGTGGCTTTAAGAAAGACAAATTAATGACCTCAGACACTGTCCTGTGTGCATGGTCAATGTTTAGTTACAAGGAGACATGGAGATAGAAAACATGGTCCAAAAGTCGCTGTCAATTATTTAGCACTCACATAAACCATTAGATGGTCAAAAATATCTTTAATTGATTCCATCGCTACCTGTGCTACTTATTATTTATTACTATAACAAACTTCTCCATGGGAACAGCTAATTGTACCTCCCTGGTGACCACTTCAAGTGGAATAAGCCCTGCACAGTGCAGCCTAAGATATGCTGAAAGGTCTTCAGCTTTGGGGATTTGATTAAAACTGTATTACACGAGCACACCAGCAACCATTGCCAAAACAAAACACTTATTTTAAAAAATCCTTCTGCTCTACTGCTTAACACAGTTGAAAGGAGCTTTGTGTGCATACATTCTTGTGTGCATATATGTATATGTCCACCAGAGAGAGGGAGATAGAGAGACAGCCGAGGGACGGATTGCATGTGTTTGTTGTCTCTCTTACTGACAGTCATGTTTAATGGAAACAACATGACATTCTGTGGCATAATAAGCCAAAAGTACAGGGCAATCTTGCCAGATGCATTATGGGTACAAACAAAATCTGAGACTTGGTAATAGCAATATAGGAATGTAAATTATTGTGTGGCCTATCCCTCCGTCAGCATGCACACATGCACTTGTACACACACACACACACACACACACACACCTTTAAAAGAAGCATCATTGTTAATCTGCTCTTTAGTGGAAAAGACAGATGTTATGGAAATAGTAAGCCACACTCTGCTCAGACTGTTCTGTGGGAAGAGCCTCCACACGCAGCACTCTACACGGGAAGATTTAGACAATTAAGCATCCGTTGTGAGGCGTGCAGATGAATAACACATGCTAAATTAAATCAATACCAAACACTGCGTTGGAAATAGGTTAATTGTTTATTTTAAACTTCATGGAAGGGAAAAAAGTAAGCAACAGTGGAATTTGTCAACTAGTGGCAGCAGCCCACTGGCCTAGATTTACCACTGCAGCCCACAGCACAGCAAGTCCCATGATGTCCCATCTATGGGTTTTGCAAAACATTGTTTTTCCATTTAAACAGCAATTCCAGATTTGTTTTAAAGATGGTGATGTGTGGAAATGGAATGAATCAAAATGTAAATGTCATGATTTTGAGTATTTGCCCAATATTATCAATTGTCAGACTGAGAAACGCCCCCAAAGGACACCTGTGTCTCAGTTTACCACACTTATCCGCATAGCCTGGGAGAGTGAGCATAGAGGTCCTGTTCCATTTCTACACCAAACTGGTCGATGAGCTGAGCTCCTGCCGCACTCTGGGTAGATTACAATGGCAATCGTCAAAAGGTGTATGGATGTCACTCAAAGAGACGGGAACTGTAATTCAAAAGGGCCAGCAGCGGAAGCGTTTCTCCAACGTCATATGAACGTGCACAGCCCTTGCAAACACGAGAACCAATTCTAGAGTAACAGAGAATGATTTAGAACACCCTGTGTGTCTGCGTATCTGCTCAGGGGCCCCAATGCTAACTTCTGCATTTGGAAGAAGGAAGAGAAGTTCTGTCCTTGAGCGTCGGAAGAGCACATTCGACACTTGCATGGAGTTTATTGTGTTTAACACTCTCCGCGCTCGAGGAGAGACGAACTGTTAGGTTCATCTTCATAAATGAAGAAACTCAGGCTTCCAAAAGGTTCAAATGTAAATGATGTGTCCAGGATCACGTGGTGGTCACTGGGTTGGGCTGTGAAATCGGTGGCTGGCTGACTTCTTTTCCAAGGCATACTGCTGGAAACAGCAGCTAAGGATGTAGGTCTGAAATTGCTCTTTTTCATCTGCATCTGGGAGGCTGGACCCTGTGCAGCCATAACACTAGCTGCATAAAAAGTGTTCTGCTCCTAGGAAATCCCAAGGATGTATGAGTCCTCAAAACACATTGCATCTCACACCATTACCAATGCAATTTGGACAAAGCCAAATAATGATATTAGATTCATTCTGTATATATGTGTTGTTTTTATCCTTTTTATATGGTTTTAGATTTTTTGTTTTGTTTTGTTTTTTGTTTGGGGTATTTTTTTTGAGACAGGGTCTCCCTGTAGCCCCAGCTGTCCTGGAACTCACTCCGTAGACCAGGCTGGCCTTGAACTCACAAAGATCCACCTGCCTCTGCCTCCCAAGTGCTAGGACTAAAGGTGTGCGCCACCACGCCCAGCATGGTTTTAGATTTAAATCCCTCCTATTAACAAATTGATTGGCATTGATTTTTTTTTAAGTGTATGAGTGTACTGTCTGCATGTAGGTTGGTGCACCTGTGTCGTGCAATGCCGCAGAGGTCAGAAGAAGGCGTTGGATTCCCCTGGAACTGGAGTTAAAGACGGTTCTTAGCCACCATGTAGGTGCTGGGAATTGAACTCTGGTCCTCTGCAAGAGAGGTTAGCGCTCTCAACCACTGAGCCATCTCTCCAGCCCCTGGCATTGATTTTTATAGTAGACACATTCTTATCCAGCATAATCATGAGTCATCTAAGTGAAACATTCACTGGAAGAAGGAAATCACAGATAAAAGACGTACCATAAAATTACATTTTATCATCCAGGCTTGGTGGCGCACACCTTTAATCCTAGCACTCGGGAGGCAGAGGCAGGTGGATCTTTGTGAGTTCAAGGCCAGCCTGGTCTACAGAGTGAGTTCCAGGACAGCTGGGGCTACAGGGAGACCCTGTCTTGAAAAAGCCAAAAAAAAAAAAAATGCATTTTACCTTAAATTAAAAAAAAAAAACATGTTTACTTGCTAATATTTGTTTGGGGTGAAAATCTTTATGGGCAGACCATGATTCAATCCCACTGCAACACCAAATTCGTGTTTCCTTACAAAGGAAGAAGTTACAACTGGCACAGACTAGCATAAGATCAAACACAACTGCCTCCCAGAAAATATTCTTTTTCAATTGGTTTGAGTGTAAACACGTAGGCCTGCCAGAGAGGATGTCACTCAGCATTTTCTTCAAAGGGGAAAACATTGCTGCATACAGCAGACCTGTTAAGAGGTTGTTAGTATCAATAGCAAAATAATCAAATTGAATGTGACTAGCAAGACTAAAGGTGTAAGAGTTCCTGAGTACTTGACATGTCCTTCTTATATGAGTTGGGTCTTGAATCCCGTAAGAGTCATAAAGGGAAAGCTGTGATAACTTCTCTACTGTTCTGTTCTGTTGATCCATGTGAAAAGAACTGTCTGTAAGCTCAGCCCCACCTTAGCTCTAGGCTAATGAGATCTGAGCCTGGGGATAAGCTAGGGTACCCACCCCATCTCTCATGATTTGTCTGGGGTTTCCACATTAGGCTGTTTACAGACACCAAGGTGTCCTTAAAGTTCTCAGGCATCATATGTTGGCATCCTTTTCTCTTGCTAGAGGTAGAGATGAGGTGAGTACCCTAGCTGTCTCTTCCCTTCACCATCAAGTCTTCCCAGTGTAGCTCCCAGCTAGACCCTGGTACCTGTAACAGGTATAGAAAGTGAATGTTTTTATCTCTACAAGTCAATCTTAGATCTCAGCAAGACACAGCACATGGATTTCTTTTAAAAAATGATATTTCAAAAATGAGGGACAGACAGTATACATCATTTGTTTTTCTGAGACTGTGTTACTTCACTTAGCATAATGGCTTCTAGTTCCATCCATTTACCTACAAAGTTCATGATGTCATCTTTCTTTTCTGCTGAATAGAACTCCATTGTGTAGATGTACCACATTTTCCTTAACTACTTGCCGGTTGAGGGGCATGTGGGTTGGTTCCAGCTCTTTGCTATTGTGAAGACAGCTACAATAAGCATAGATATGAATGTATCTCTCTGGTAGGATGAGTCTTGTGAGTATATACCCAGGAGTGGTATGACTGGGTCAGGTGGTAAGCTCATTTTCAGTTTTTTAAAAGTTCTCCACACTGCTTTCCATAGGGGTTGTATGAGTTTGCAATCCCACCAGCAGTGGATGAGTGTTCCCCTTTCCCCACAACATCTCCAACATTTGGTATCCTTTGTTTAATTGATCTTGGCTAGTCTTATCAGAGTGAAATGAGATCTTAAGGTGGATTTAATTTGCATTTTCTTAATTATTAGTGATGATGAACACTTTTTAAGATGTTTCTCAGCCATCTTTACTTCCTCACTAGTGAAGTCTCTGCTCAGCTCTTTACTCCATCTTTTGAGTGGGTCATTTGTTTTCTTCCTCCTTTGTTTTTTGAGTAGTTTATATATTCTGGATGTTAATGCTGTATCAGATGTATCACTGATGAAGGTTTCCTCCCACTCTGTGGGCTTTCTCTTCACTTCTTTGGTGGTTTCTTTCACTGTACAGAAGCTCTTGAGTTTAAGAAGGTCCCACTTGTCATTGTTGACCTTATTTTTGTGCAGCTGATGTCTGATTTAAAAAGTCTTTTTCTGGGGCTGGAGAGATAGCCTAGCGGTTAAGAGCACCGACGCTCTTGCAGAGGACCCGGGTTCGATCCCCAGCACCCACATGGCGGCTAAGAACCGTCTGTAACTCCAATTCCAGGAGAACTCCAGTTCCAGGGGAATCTGAGACCCTCTTCTGACCTCCGCGGCATTGCACGACACGGGTGCACAGACCTGCATGCAAACAATACATTCATACACATACAAAAATAAATTAAAAAAAAAAAGTCTTTTTCCTATGCCTATGTCCTGTAGGTTACTACCAATGTTTTCTTCTATCATTTTCAGAGTTTAGGGTTTCACATTGAGGTCTTTGATCCATTTGGAATTGATTTTTGTACAGGGTGAGAGGTAGGAGTTTAGTTTTATTCTTCTACAAGTGTGATCCAATTATGCCAAAACCATTTGCTGAAGATGCTGTCTTTCCTCTATTGAGTCTTCTTGGCCCCTTTGTCAAATATGAGGTGGCTGAATTTGCATGTGTTCAGGTTTGGATCTTCAGTTTTGTTCCATTGATCTATGGATCTATTTTTGTGCCAATACCAGGCTGCTTTTATGATTATAACCTTGTAATATAGTTTGAAGTGTGGTATAGTAATCCCCAATCCCCCCTGCATTGCTCTTTGTGCTCAGGGTTGCTCTGGGTCTTTCAATTTTCCATATGAACTGTAGGATGTTTTATTATTCTAGGTCTGTGGAGAATCTCATAGGGATTTTAATTGGGATTGCATTGAATCTGTATATTACTTTGGGCAGAATGGTCATTTTTACTATATTAATTCTTCCAATCCATGAGCATGGGAGGTCCTTCCATCTTCTGGTATTTTCCTCAATCTCCTTCTTGAGGGATTTAAATTTTTCATTATAGAGATTTTTTTAGTGTCTTTGGTCAGTTTTGTGGATGCTAGTACCAAATCTCTCTTTATAAGACAAACTGAATAATTCCTTTTTATTTCTTTGTTTTTTTTTAGTAAATATAATACCTGCTGTTACTCATCAACTTGCTATGTAAAGTAGGAATGTAAAGTAACATTGTTCCCTTACCAGGATATAACTCTACTATCAAAATGTGAATCCTTAAACATGTTTTGGAATTAACCTATAGTTTATTTTCAGAAGCCATAATTTTGGCATAGCTGTGGCATCTGCACAGATATATTTTGGAATGATATAAATTGGCAGGAACAACAACAAAATAAACTGGGTCAAAGAACTGACTGAAACAATGATCTTCTGCATCAAGAAACGTAAAAAAAGACTGAGAAAAGATGAAAGACATGTATGGCAGAATGCATGAGCTCTGGAGGTGGGAGCAAGGAAGGGGAATGGGTCTAGATTTGATTAAGAAATGTTGCATGAAATACACAAAACTTCAATAAAAGTAAGAATAAAAATGATATTTCATGTAATAGTTTAAATTGTATTCAACCTGGATAATGCCCAACAAAAATGTAAAAATAGTACAAAAACGAATGGCAGTTCTGTTCTTAAAAACAAAAACAAACAAAAAAAAAAGGATTCTTTTCATTGTTATAAGCTCAAATCTAAATCTCATGCATATGGAATGTAGGACTGGGACACTTTGGTCTTCACATGTTTATTTACACGTATTCATCTGATTGATTAAAAGTGAAAATACAAATTCTGGAACTATAGACATTTAGAGATCCAGCAGGGAGTTCCAGGGCTTTCTTGTACAACCTTGTAACTGGCCAAAGAGGAAATCCCTGCAGTGCCCAGGGCCACACTGCAGACAAATAAGGCTTCCCACACCCTCCCCTTCCCACCCCCTCCCCTGCCCACCCCCATTCCTTTCCCACCCCCTCCCCATCCCACCCCCATCACCTTTACAGCCCCATCCCCTTCACACCCCCATCACTTTCACACTCCCTTCCCCTTCTCACCTCATCCCCTTCACACCCCCTTCCCCTTCCCACCCCCGTTCCCTTCCTGCCCCCCTCCCCATCCCACCCCATCCCCGTCACAGCCCCATCCCCTTCACACCCCCATCCCCTTCACACCCCATCCCCTTCACACCCCCCTCCCCTTCCCACCCTGACTCCCTTCACACCCCCCTCCCCATCCCACCCCCATCTCCTTCACACCCCCATCCCTTCCCACCCCCATCCCCTTCCCACCCCCATCCCCTTCCCACCCTTNTGTGAGCTGGGACAAGGCTGGAGGCTCCCCGGTGCACTCTAACCTAGCCCAGAGAAGGTAAGGGATGGAACCCACACAAGGTTCTCCATGTTCTATCCTCTCCTTATTCATATCTCTCTATCTATACTTTCTCTCTCTCTCTCTCGTACCATCCAAAACTAAAAAGCAATACCAATAAAATAGCGTCACTTTTTGCCTTGGAGAAATCTTAACCCTAGCTTGCATTGTAATTCCTACCTGGTTAGAAGAACTGCAGAGAGATGAAGATCTCGAACACATTCTGTTCCGGACTCCAGGCCCAGGCACTCCAAGGAAACACCAGCAGTGCCCACAGATGGGGCAACAGCTTAGCACGAAGACCACCCAGCTGTCCGCTCTGCTGTCCTCTGACGAGCTCTCCACAGCTCCTTCTCCATGTAGAAGTGACAGGACGCAGCCTGTATTTTCTGACAGACTAGAGCTGCTGTGGGAATGCAAGACTGCCCACCCTCAACTAGATGACCATCAGGGAGCCATTATGCAAGAAAGAGAAGTCCCAGGGCTTCCTGCAGGGACACAACACCGACACCTATAAAGTTTACACATAAAAACACACATTAGTTTACAAGTTTCAATCATATCATGAGGAAGGAAGTTACAGTGTTTAAACTTTTTTTTTTTGGGGGGGCCATCATTTTATCGGGACAGTGTGGATCAAGCTGAGGGCTGGACATGTCTGTGAGAATCCTTTCCTTAGTCCCTGCATATTTCTTCCCTCCTTCTGAATTCTGGAGCCAAGCTACTTTCGCATTTGATTTTGTTCCTAATATCCCAGCCCCTACCTCTGGAGCTTAGAATGTTGCTGAGAAAGTTCCTAGGGCTCCAGTCACCTGCAACCAGCCAAACTGGAACTGACCAAATCCTTCCAGCATGGTGCATATCTCTTGACCAGGTCACTGTGTTCAGTGCCTGGGGCCACACTTCATTGCCCATAGAAGAAGGGTCAGAATTAGTCACTTCTTATTCCATTACTCACTGAACACTAATCAGGGAGATATGGAAAAGGGTGTGGTGAGGGTAACTGTGGAATTCTCTAAGTCAGGAGTGGGCTGACTCTTCCTACAAAGCCGTCACAAGGGTAAAAGAACATTTCCATCTTGGTGGGGCATACACATGCTCTCTTTTGTGACAACTACATTCTGCCTGTAATCAACAAGCCACAGATGATATACCAAATGAATGAACTGTCTGGCATCGAATTTAAAACTTTATTTACAAATTTTTAATAAAACATGATATTTACCAAAAAATAAATTACAAGCCCAATTTGGTTCCTGGTCTATAGTTTACTGGCTTTAGCTAAAGTAGAAGGTGCTGGCACAATAAATACTTCAACTTGAGATATAATTAACCTGTGCTTAGAAATTTCACATCTCAACAGCCCACAGAGAGAATTTCTGTGCTCCTATATAAGCGGGAGGATTGGGGTAACAGAGGCACTCAGGTGACTAAATGGATTCTGGGTTAAATAAATTGATACAGTATTGGGGTTTCTCTTTTTAAAAATATTTTTTATCTATCCGTTTTTAGTCTCGACCATCTTACTGAGGTTTTTGCCTTCATGTATGTTAACGTGTCACTGTGTGTATGAAATTTCCCACGGTGCCAGAAAGGGTGTGTTGGTTCCTTGGAATTGGAATTCACTAAGGTGTCTTAGCACTATGGTGGGGCTGGAAACTACAACCCGGTCTCTGCTATGAGCAGCCAGGGCTACTTAACCACTGAGCCCTCTCTCCGCCTTCACCCAGAGTGGGTTTATAACATTATACCATCAAATAGAACTACTTTTGTAATCCAAATGCCGGTTTATCCGGATTTAAACGTAGCCCAATTTCAGTTCCTCCCAGTTCCTGTGGCTCGCTTACATTGGTCTCTAGGTCATTTATGTCACTTACCCAGTAACTTTGCCTTTTCCTGTAAGCTCACTGAACATCCCTGCTGACCTGCTGGAGACAGTATACAGTCTATCAATTTCCCGATGTGTGCAAACAATAAGCCACGCATCCTTCTTCCTCCTGAGATCTTATTTAGAAAGCAGTTCATGAACATAACATGCACTCACCAGTTTTGAACCTAGGTAGCCTGACCATTTTGATTTTTCACCCCCTGTCAAAACGCCAACAGTATTTAGAGCAGTTTCCTAGTACCCCACTTGCCAAATTTCCATTTTGACATCAAAGCTGTTGGATCCCAGAGACAAAGCGCAGAGTCAATTCCTATTGTTCTGGTGTTACACTGGCTAAAAAAATAAATAAATGAATGGCGAAACAGATTGTTTTTGAAACTGATAACACAATTTGTTCTCCTGCTTCATATGTTAGATTTCCGCCTGCAGCAAATATTTACTGCAGAGTTTTAACCCCCTCAAAATCAGCTCAGTTAGTAAGAGCTGCAACTGTCTTCCATGCCATGCTCTCGACAATGTGGCTTTAAGAAAGACAAATTAATGACCTCAGACACTGTCCTGTGTGCGATGTCAATGTGTTAGTACAAGGAGACATGGAGAGAAAACATGGGTCCAAAAGTCGCTGTCAATATTGAGCACTTACATAAAAGCCCATTAGATGGTCAAAAATATCTTTTAATTGATTCCAATCGGCTACCTGGTGCTACTTATTATTGTTACTATAACAAACTTCTCCATGGAGAACAGCTAATTGTACCTCCCTGGTGACCACTTCAAGTGGAATAAGCCCTGCACAGTGCAGCCTAAGATATGCTGAAAGGTCTTCAAGCTTTGGGGATTTTGATTTTTAAACACGTATTACACGAGCACACAGCAACCATTGCCAAAACAAAACACTCTATTTTAAAAATATCCTCTGCTCTACGCTTAACACAGTTGAAAGGAGCTTTGCTGTGCATACATTCTTGTGATGCATATATGTATATTCCACAGAGCGAGGGAGATTAGAGAGACAGCCGAGGGACGGCATTGCATGTGTTTTGATTGTCTCTCTTAAACTGACAGTCATGTTTAATTGGAAAACAAACATGACATTCGTGTGGCATAATAAGCCAAAAGTACAGGGCAATCTTGCCAGATGCAATATGGTAACACAAAATCTGAGAACTTTGTAATAGCGCAAGTATAGGAAATGTAATTATTGTGTGCCTATCCCTCCTCACATGCAACACATGCACTTTGTCACACCACAACACTCACAACACACACACCTTTAAAAAGAAGCATCATTGTTAATCTGCTCTTTAGTGGAAAAGACAGATGTTATGGAAATAGTAAGCCACACTCTGCTCAGACTGTTCTGTGGGAAGAGCCTCCACACGCAGCACTCTACACGGGAAGATTTAGACAATTAAGCATCCGTTGTGAGGCGTGCAGATGAATAACACATGCTAAATTAATCATACCCAACACTGCGGTTGGAACATAGGTTAATTGTTTATTTTTAAAAAACTTCATGGGACAGGGAAAAAAGTAAGCAACAGTGGAATTTGTCAACTAGTGGCAGCAGCCCACTGGCCTAGATTTACCACTGCAGCCCACAGCACAGCAAGTCCCATGATGTCCCATCTATGGGTTTTGCCAAACATTGTTTTTCATTTAACAGCATTCCAGATTTGTTTTAAAGACTGGTGATGTGTGGAAATGGAATGAATCAAAATGTAAATGTCATGATTTTGAGTATTTGCCCAATATTATCAATTGTCAGACGAGAAACGCACCCCAAAGGACACCTGTGTCTCAGTTTACCACACTTATCCGCATAGCCTGGGAGAGTGAGCATAGAGGTCCTGTTCCATTTCTACACCAAACTGGTCGATGAGCTGAGCTCCTGCCGCACTCTGGGTAGATTACAATGGCAATCGTCAAAAGGTGTATGGATGTCACTCAAAGAGACGGGAACTGTAATTCAAAAGGGCCAGCAGCGGAAGCGTTTCTCCAACGTCATATGAACGTGCACAGCCCTTGCAAACACGAGAACCAATTCTAGAGTAACAGAGAATGATTTAGAACACCCTGTGTGTCTGCGTATCTGCTCAGGGGCCCCAATGCTAACTTCTGCATTTGGAAGAAGGAAGAGAAGTTCTGTCCTTGAGCGTCGGAAGAGCACATTCGACACTTGCATGGAGTTTATTGTGTTTAACACTCTCCGCGCTCGAGGAGAGACGAACTGTTAGGTTCATCTTCATAAATGAAGAAACTCAGGCTTCCAAAAGGTTCAAATGTAAATGATGTGTCCAGGATCACGTGGTGGTCACTGGGTTGGGCTGTGAAATCGGTGGCTGGCTGACTTCTTTTCCAAGGCATACTGCTGGAAACAGCAGCTAAGGATGTAGGTCTGAAATTGCTCTTTTTCATCTGCATCTGGGAGGCTGGACCCTGTGCAGCCATAACACTAGCTGCATAAAAAGTGTTCTGCTCCTAGGAAATCCCAAGGATGTATGAGTCCTCAAAACACAGCCATCTCACAGCCATTACTCAATGCAAATTTGGACAAAGCCAAATACATGATATTAGAATTCATTCTGTACTATATGTGTTGTTTTTTCCTTTTTATATTTTAGATTTTTTGTTTTTGTTTTGTTTTTGTTGTTTTTTTGGGTATTTTTTTGAGACAGGTCTCCCTGTACGCCCCAGCATGTCCTGGAACTCACTCGTGACCAGGCTGGCCCCCTTGAACTCACAAAATACTACCTCTAGCCTTCCCAAAGTGCTAGGACTAAAGGTGCTGCGCCACCACGCCCAGCATGGTTTTAATTTAAATCCCTCCTATTAACCCAAAATTGATTGGCTATTGCATTTTTTTTTAAGTGTATGAGTGTTACATGTCTGCATGTATGTGGTTTGTGCACCTGTTGTACGTGCAATGCGCCAGAGGTAGAAGAAGGCGTTGGATTCCCTGGAACTGGAGTTAAGACGGTTCTTTAAGCCCCCATGTAGGTGCTGGAATTGCAACTCTGTTCCCTCTGCAACGAGACGGTTAGTCGCTTCAAACACGAGCCATCTCTCCAGCCCCTGCATTGCATTTTTATAGTAGACACATTCTTATCCAGCATAATCATGAGTCATCTAAGTGAAACATTCACTGGAAGAAGGAAATCACAGATAAAAGACGTACCATTAAAAATTAATGTACCAATTTGGCAGATTCCAGGCTTGGTGGCGCACACCTTTAATCTAGCACTCGAGGGAGAGGCAGGAAGGTATTTGTGAGTTCAAAAGGCCAAGCCTGGTATACAGAGTAGAGTTGCAGGACAGCTGGGCATACAGGGAAAACCCTGTCTGGAAAATAGCCCAAAAAAAATAAAAAAGTGCATTTTACCTATTCAAATAAAAAAAAAAAAAACATGTTCTTTGTAATATTTGTTGGGGGATGAAAAATCTTTATGGACAGACGGAGACCATGATTCAATCCCACCTGCACCACCAAACTTCGTGTTTCCTTACAAAGGAAGACGTTACAACTGGCACACGACTAGCATAAGATCAACACACAACTGCCTCCCAGGATAGAACATATTCTTTTTCAATTGGTTTGAGTGTAAACACGTAGGCCTGCCAGGAGAGGATGTTCACTCAGCTATTTTCTTTTAAAAGGGGAAAAACATTCTGCATACAGACAGACCTGTTAAGAGGTTGTTAGTATCAATAGCAAAATAATCAAATTGAATGTGACTAGCAAGACTAAAGGTGTAAGAGTTCCTGAGTACTTGACATGTCCTTCTTATATGAGTTGGGTCTTGAATCCCGTAAGAGTCATAAAGGGAAAGCTGTGATAACTTCTCTACTGTTCTGTTCTGTTGATCCATGTGAAAAGAACTGTCTGTAAGCTCAGCCCCACCTTAGCTCTAGGCTAATGAGATCTGAGCCTGGGGATAAGCTAGGGTACCCACCCCATCTCTCATGATTTGTCTGGGGTTTCCACATTAGGCTGTTTACAGACACCAAGGTGTCCTTAAAGTTCTCAGGCATCATATGTTGGCATCCTTTTCTCTTGCTAGAGGTAGAGATGAGGTGAGTACCCTAGCTGTCTCTTCCCTTCACCATCAAGTCTTCCCAGTGTAGCTCCCAGCTAGACCCTGGTACCTGTAACAGGTATAGAAAGTGAATGTTTTTATCTCTACAAGTCAATCTTAGATCTCAGCAAGACACAGCACATGGTCATTTCTTTAAAAAATGATATTTTTCAAAAAAATGCGGGAACAGACAGTTATACGCATCATTGTTTTTCTACGACTGTGTTACTTCACTTAGCATAAATGGTTCTAGTTCCATCCATTTGACCTTACAAAGCTTTCATGATGTCATCTTTCTTTTTGCTGAACTAGAACTCCATTGTGTTAGATGCCTACACATTTTCCTTAACTACTTGACCGCGTTGAGGGCATGTGGGTTGGTTCCAGCTCCTTTGCTATTGTGAAGGACAGCTACAATTAAGCATAGAGATGAATGTATTGCTCTGGTAGGATGATCTGTGAGTATATACCCAGGAGTGGTTATGACTGGGTCAGGTGGTAAGCATATATTGCAGTTTTTTAAAAGTTCTCAACAGGCTTTCCATAGGGTTGTATTGAGTTTGGAACCCACCTTAGCAGTGAATGACAGTTTCCCACGTTCCCCACAACATCTCTCAAACATTTGGTTTATCCTTGTTTAATGATCTTGGCTAGTCTTATCAGAGATTTGAAATGTAGATCTTAAGGTGGATTTAATTTTGCATTTCTTAATTATTAGTGATGGATGAACATAAATTTTCCAGCTCTTTAATCCCAAGAAGTCTGTGCTCTTTATCCATCTTGATGGCCATTTGTTGAATCAAGGGCAGGACCATTGCACCTGGAGTCACCGATACGCCTAGTACTGAGTCTACTGTTCTCGCTAATCCTATAGTTCTTGACTCAGAACATGCATGCAATCTTATCTAAGCATCCATCTATTGATGTGGAATCTTCTTCCTCCTTGTTTTTTGAGTAGTTTTATCTATATTCTGGATGTTAATCGCCTGTTATCAGCATGTATCACTTGATGAAGCGTTTTCCCCCACTCTGTGGGCTTTTCTTCAGCTTCTTGGTGTGTTCTTTCACCTGTAACAGACGCTCTTGGTTTATAAGAGGTCTCCATTGTCATGGTTACCTTATTTTTTGCTGGCAGGCTGATGTCTGATTTAAAAAGCTTTTTTGGGGTGGAGAAGATGAGCCTAGCGGTTACGAGCACGACGCTCTTGCCAGAGGACCCGGGTTCATCCCCAGCACCCAACATGGCGGCTAAGAACCTCTGTAACTCCAATTCCAGGGAACTCCAGTTCTCAGGGAATCTGAGAGCCTCTTTGACCTCGCGATTGCACGGAACGGGTGCACAGACCTGCATTGGCAAAACAATACATTTCATACCATTACAAAAATAAATTAAAAAAAAAAAAGGTCTTTTTTCTATGCTATTCCTGTAGGTTACTACCAAATGTTTTCTTCATATCATTTGTTCAGAGTTTTAGGGTTCACATTGAGGTCTTGTATCCAGTTGGGAATTGATTTTTGGACAGGGTGAGAGGTAGGAGTTTAGAGTTATTCTTCTACAAGTGTGTGATCCAATTATGCCAAAAACATTTGTTGAAGAGCTGTCTTCTCTTTTGAGTCTTCTTGGCCCCTTTGTCAAATATGAGGTGGTGATTTGCATGTGTTTCAGGTTTGGATCTTCAGTTTTTCCATTGCATCTAGGATCTATTTTTCTGTGCCAAATGTTACCAGGCGCTTTTACTGTTTCCATTGTGAATAGAGGTTGAAGTGTGGTATAGTAATGCCCCCAATCCCCCTAGCATTGCGCTTGGGCGGCGCAGGGGGCTCCTGGGTCTTCAATTTGCCATCTGAACTGTATGGAGTCGTATTGTATCTAGGTCTGGGGGAGGAGAGCTCAGAGGGAGGTGAAGTGGGAGATGTGCACGGGGAATCGGGAGATTAACGTGTGGGCAGACAGAAGGGGCCAGGTGGACGTGCATAGTAAGGCTGCCAACAGGGCAGGGGATTGGGGCGCCGTCCAGTCTTGCGGGGGGGCCGCAAGCGCCGGGCGGGAGTGAGGGTAAAGGGGCCGGAGAGAGAGGGGGGGTGGGCTGGGGGCAGGGGGGGGGAGGTGGAGGCGAGGACAACAACGCCGGGAGAATAGACAGACGGAAAGAAAGGCCGGGGTGAGGGGCTGGGGGGGGGGGGAGGAAATAGAAACGGCGGGGACGCAGCAACGGGCGGGGGAATCGTAGGAAAGGGAGAAGAAAAGGTGGGGCCCGGACCCGGTAGAGAACGCACGAGCAAAATGGGAAGGCGGGCAAAAATGGTGGTGGGGAAGGAGGAAACCAGAGGGGAGGGGCTCATGAAGCCAGTAACGGGGGGCCTAGAGCGGGGGCAGCGGACAGAGAGTAGGGGGCGGAATGAGAGGAGGAAAGGTGGCAGAACAACAAACATAACATAGTAACGGGGGGGTCTAAAGATTAAAAACCTGGAAGGAATACCAAGGAGCGGGGCAGCACGAAAGCTAGAGAAACAGACGGAGAAAAAGCGGGAAAGCAGGGAGGGCAGAAAGGGGCAGGACGCCGGGACTCGGTGGGGAAGCAGCTAAGGAAGGGGCAGGTGATAGACAGACAAAGAAAGTCACAGAGACAGGAACAGGGAACACGAAGATAGAGGAGGTAGGAAGAGAGAGCACTGGGGAGGAAAGAAAGGGTTGCAGGAAAGACCTACTCAAACGGAAGACTACTCGTGGGAAGAAGATAAAAGAGAGGGCCATCGTGGGGAAGAAGGGGGACAAGGGATGCAACCGGGAGACGGGGTCCCAACAAAAAGGTGAATACATAGGACAAAAACGAATGGCAGGCTGGGCGGTGAAAAGACAAAAGCAAAATAAAAACAGGCTGTTCTTGGCTAGGGGTGTGACAGCGCATAAGCGAATGGAAGCCGTCATGTTAGATGAAGTGTAGGACTGGGGTGACACTTTGTGGGCTGAACTAGGGGGATTTACACGGAGTCAAGAGCGTGGATGGAGGGGGGGAAAAGGAAAAGACCAAAGCGGGATCGATAGCAGACAGGGGAGGAGATCCAGCAGGATGGTTGCCAGGGCTGGCTGGGACAACCGTGGGAAACTGGCCAAAGAGGTAGAAAAGCCCGGGGCAGGGCCCAGGGCCCCACGTCGCACAAAGACGTGGCGTCCCACCACCCGCGCCCCTGTTCCCCCCCCCGCCCCGGGCCCACCCCCCCCCCCAGGGCCGGGCCCACCCCCGGCCCCATGCCCACCCCCAGTCACCGTTACCGCACTCAGTCCCCTGCCAGCCTACCCCCACCCCCCATTGACGGAACGCCCGGCCCCTGCGCCAACCGCCCGCATGCCCCGGCATCACCCCCCCTGTCCCCGTGCCCACACCCCCCACCCGCCTGGGCCCCTGCGTGGTCCGCGGGCCCCCCGCCTCCAGCCCACCCCAGTCCCCGGCACAGCCACCCCCAGCCCCCGGGCAACACCCCCCAGCCCCGTCACCCCCAGCCCCGGACACCCCTCCGCCCCCGGCCCACCCCCGGCCCGGACGCCCATGGCACACCCTCCCCGCCCCCAGCCCACCCCAGGCCGTCGCTACACCCTCCCTAGCCCGGCCCACCCCCAGCCCCGTCCTCAGACCCTCGCCCGTAGGCCCCGCTGCTCCCACCTCAGCCGGCCGTCCCACCCCGGCCCCGGCCACAACCCCCGTGCCCTCGGTCCACCCCCCGCCCTGGCACCTAGCTCCCCGCCGCCTGTCACACCCCCGACGCCGTCCCACCCCCAGCCTTCGGCATCACCCTGGTCCCCGGCCATACACCCGGCCACCGCACACTCCCCGCCCCGGCCTAACACCGGCGCGGTGCACACCCCCGCCCCGGCACAGCCCCCAGCCCCGGCACACCCCAGCCCCGGCACACCTCCAGCCCGGCACTATCCCCAGTCTCCTAGGCACACACCCATGCCCTGCACACCCCCAGCCCCGTGACCCCCCCAGCGCCCGGCTACACCCCCACCATGGTCCCTAATCCTCTTCCGATGCCCCGGCCCACCCCCCCTAGCTCCGGTCCCACCCCGAGCGCCGGCCCCCCCCCGTCCCGGCACAATAACCCCGCCCTGCCCGGGCACCCTCCTCAGGCCCCGGCACTACCCCCAAGCCCCGGCACAACCCCCCAGCCCCGGGACACCCCAGCCGCGGCCAAAATCACCCGCCCCGGCACACCCCCCAGCCCGGCTACACCCCAGCCCGGCAGACCCCCAGGCCCCGGCACACCCCACAGGCTCGACACACAGCCCACAGGAACACACCAGCCATGGCACACTACCCCATCCCACGGCCATACACCATCCCCCCAACACCACCCGCCCCTGCATGACCCCCCATCCCCTGCACAACCATTCTATCCCATGCACAACCCACCACCAAACTGACAACACCTCTAGCCCTTCCGACCCTTTAAGCCTCAGGCCAAAAAACACCCAGGCCCACCCCCTTCCCACCCCTCATCCCTATTCCACCCCATCCCCTTCCCACCCCTCATCCCCTTCCCATCCCTATCCCCTTCACACACCCCATCCCCTGCTCACCCAATTTCAGGGTACCGCATTTTTGCATTTCCTTGTTTGGTTTTTGTTTTGGCAAGGGATCCCAAGGATTAAATCAACCACTTGGTATAGAGACCTTAAAACCCTCTTCTTGGTGTCAACAGAAACATTAGACAGGCCTTGATTTTGTGAATGTACAAAAATGATCGACACATAGAAAACCCAGATGTTTTACCATTGTGTACCTTCTCTGGTTATGGCCCTTCAACCAGAGCTCAGGAGCTTCCTTGGCAGGAATAAAGAAAGGAGATTTAAGCATCAGATGAGTATTTGGAATTGATGCTGTAGCAACTGAGCTATTCTGTGATGATGTCACCACAGATATCCAAAGGTTCCTTACTGGTATGCAGAAACATCGCACTTGAAGAATGAGGTCAGAATATTTTCTTGAGAACTCTTCTCACATATGAGATGGAACTTTTACATTATGAACATGAGGGCACTTTGAAGATATAGTTTTCTTTGTATTTGGCTCTCACTTTCTTTTTTTTTTGTCTTTGCAAGACAGGGTCTCCCTGTAGCCCTGGCTGTCCTGGAACTCACTCCGTAGACCAGGCTGGCCTTGAACTCACAAAGACGCACCTGCTTCTGCCTCCTGAGTGCTAGGATTAAAGCTCGCTTTCTTTTTTTCTTAAGTTTATTTATTTATTTCTGTATGTGTATCAATGTACTGTCTGCATGTAGGTTTGTGCACCCGTGTAGTGCAATGTCGCGGGGGCTCAGAAGAGGGTGTCGGATTCCCCTGGAACTGGAGTTCTCCTGGAATTGGAGTTACAGATGGTTCTTAGCTGCCATGTGGGTGCTGGGGATCGAACCCATGTCCTCTGTAAGAGCGGTCGGCGCTCTTAACCGCTAGGCCATCTCTCCAGCCCCTAAAGCTCACTCTCTAACCCTGACCCCTGTCTCCCACACTGAGGACTCCCCATTTCCTTTTTTTTTTTAATTTTTTTATTAATTTTATTTATTTCTGTATGTGTATGAATGTACTGCCTGCATGCAAGTCTGTGCACCCGTGTCGTGCAACGCCGCGGAGTTCAGAAGAGGGTCTCGGATTCCCCTGGAACTGGAGTTCTCCTGGAATTGGAGCCTCAGAGAGGACTCCCCATTTCCATCAATGACAATGACCATCCATTTTCCCAAACCAGACCAGAACCTTGACATTTAACTCCAGCTGCTTGTTTTACCGTCTTGCCATTATAATTCATTGGTAAGTCTACCTATAGACCCCCGGCTCACACATGGTCCCACTTTACCCTCTCCACACTGCCGCATAACCCCATAAAACCTGGCTCTATGCAACAATTTCTCTCTCTCTCTCCAACCCATTCTATGGCAGAAGGCAAAACAATATTCTTGAAAACCAATTCAGATCATGTCTCTTTTCTGCTTAAAAATCTCCCAACAGCTTCTTGCCCAAGACATCTGGGCCTGATATAGCACTAAAATTATTATACACTCTTCACATGGCTTGTTCCTTCTCATCTTCCTTCTTGTGTAATAACTGTTACATCCCCAAAGACCTTTATCATGCACCCTGTCTCAAGGCCTTTACTAGCCAGCCTCTCTCTAAAGCTGGACCCTATATTATCGTGACTTATGGATTTGCTTCTTTCACAGTGTTTGTGGACGTTTTAGTTGTTTAGTTGTTTTAAATCAGTCCATTCTGCTAGGAAACTTAAGATACACAAGAAGGAGCAATTGTGTTTCCATCCTCACTTTATCCCCAGGGCATACAGTGAGCTCTCCATGAATATTTACTGAGCAGATGACTGAACAAATAAATTCATGGAGAGGGTCAGTTGTCATAATCTCTTGGCACAACTTCTAAGAGGTCAACCATAGAGACATGAAAACTGAGAAAAAAATTTTAATATATTTTATTGTTACTAAACTTTTTCATACATCATACATCATTTCTCAATCCGATTTAGACTCATTTCCCTTTCCCTGCCCCCCACCCCCTCTGAGTTCATGCATTCTGCCATACATGTCTTGCATCTTTTCATGAGTCTTTCTAGAGTTTTTTTTCAAAGCGGAGGATTATTGTTTTGGGAGAACTTCACTGTTTCAGTCTTTTTTTTTTTTTTTTTCCTAGTCTTTTTGTTGTTGTTGTTCTCTCCAACTTGTATAGCTTCAATGTATGCATATATACATGTATATATACATACACATATGTCTCATCTATACTAAAATTATGTCATCTGAAAACAACTGTATGTTATTTCCAAATCATATTTCAGGATTCACATTTTTCCATTTTGATTATATATTAATCTAAAATATGCATACATGCCCTCCACCCATATACCAAATATTCCAAAGTCTGAAAATAAATGGTAGGTTAATTCTGGAACCTGTTAAGGGATTCACAATATAAGAGCACAGTTGTTTTCAGATCAGGAGGAATATAACATTAACATTGCTCAGTTTGCCTTACAATTAGGTACTTGGTGCTAGCATCCACAGATGTGGAATACCATTCCTTGTTTGTTTTTCTGGGACTGTGTTACTTTGTTTAAC
This sequence comes from Rhizomys pruinosus, assembly GCA_009823505.1. Lineage (NCBI taxonomy): Eukaryota > Metazoa > Chordata > Mammalia > Rodentia > Spalacidae > Rhizomys > Rhizomys pruinosus. Next base: position 1,940,469 of record VZQC01001737.1, on the reverse strand, counting down.
ATAGTATCTTATAGTTCCATCCATTTTTCTGTGAATTTCATGATGTCATCTTTCTTTACTGCTTCATAGAACTCCATTGTGTAGATGTATCACATTTTTGAAAACAGAAACTCTTATGGGCAAAGCACTAACGATCTTGGCTTCCTTGTCTGGGCAGCAGTGATACCACTTCTTCTATTATGTAGTTCAGTGCTGGAAACAGTACCTAGGCTGTGGGGATTCCATCCACACTGCCCCTGACTGCATCCAATTTTTTCACACAGGAACTTAGTGCCGACAGGTACTGGAAGACCTCACCATTTAGATGTGTGAACCTGTGAAGGTTGTTTTGCAATGAACTCTGTTGAGTGTGCCACGGCAAAGGCAACATCTGAGACTTCCTTTATTGGAATTCACTACTCAATACAGAAGAGGTGGAGGTCAGGATGCTGTTCATGAGTCTGTAGCCTGCTTATGCCAGTGTCATCTTCTTTAATGGTCACCAGCTTACTTAACCCATTGGAACCTCCGTCAATTTTCTTTTTGAAAACTTTGGTCATTAATATTACACTCCAGCAAGGCTAGAATCAGTAAGAGCAGGTTTGGCATGATTGTACCATTAACACTAGCCTACCTACACCAAGAGTTTATCATGAAGAAATGGTGTTCCGATAAATCACAATTTTTATATTTATCTTTAGTGAAATAAGGTCATGACATAGAGACATAGATTTTTCCAAAAATTTACACAAACTCTTAATCTAGAAAGAAAAAATGAAGACAGACCATCAAGCAAATAAGAAAATTTGGGGGAATTCTCTTGTATAACAAGTAAAACTGAAAAAAAAATCTCTAAAATATCACACTTAAGGATATAATTAGGGACCCACTAGGAAAAGAAACTTCTAGCTGACAAAGATGAACTTGGTTTTGGGGGTTTTTTGTTTGTTTGTTTTGTTTCTTTCTTATTTCTTTTTTTAAAATTTATTGTTTGACAAAGATGAACTTGTGAGAAGTCATTCTTGTATATTTTAAATGAAATAGCGTCTCTTCACACTCTGTTGATGGCAGTTCTGAAGAGGAGATTCAGGTGGATATTTAAAAGAAAGAAACGCCAACAATAAGCAAATGGAGAAGGAATATGAGAACTTCCCAATCATAATAGCCTAAAAAAAACCTAGGAATAAACCTAACCAAAGACATCAAAGACCTCTACAACAAAAAATTTTAAAACCCAGAAGAAGGAGATTGAAAATGATATCAAAAGATGGAAAGACCTCCCATGCTCATGGATTGGAAAAATTAATATAGTAAAAATATCCTTTCTACCCAAATTAAATACAGATTCAATGCAATCCCAATCAAAATCCCCATGAGCTTTTTCACAGACTTAGAAAAAAAATCCTTAAATTCATATGGAAAAAACAAAAGATACTGAATAGCTAAAGCAACCCTGAGTGAAAAGTGCAATACTGGGGGGATTGCATTACCAGACTTCAAGCTATATTACAGGGATATAGTCATAAAGACAGCCTGATACTGGCAAAAAACCAAAACCATTGACCAATGGAACAAAATTGAAGATCCAAACTTGAGCTCATATAACCAGCCATCTCATATATGACAAAGGGGCCAAAAAAGCTCAATGGAGGAAAGGTAGCATCTTCAGCAAATGGTGTTGGCAAAACTGGATCACCATTTGTTGAAGAACAAAATTAAAACCCTACCTCTCACCCTGTACAAAAATAAACTCCAAGTGGATCAAAGATCTCAACCTAAAACCTGAAACCCTGAAGGTGATAGAAGGAAAAGTCTGCAGCAACCTACAAGACATAGGTGTAGGAAAAGACTTTCTAAATCAAACAGCAGCTACACAGGAAATAAGGACAACAGCTGACAGTGGGACCTCATCCAATTCAAAAGTGTTTGTACAGCTAAAGAAACAATCAAGGAAGTGAAGAGAAAACCCACAGAGTGGGAGGAAACCTTCACCACTGAAACATCTGACAGAGCATTAACATCCAGAACATATAGAATACTCAAAAAACAAAGAAGTAGGAAAACAAGTGACCTACTCAAAAGATGGAGTAAAGAGCTGAACAGAGACTTCACCAGTAAGGAAGAAAAGATGGCTGAGAAACATCTTAAAAAGTGTTCAACATCATTAATAATTAAGGAAATGCAAATTAAAACCACACTAAGGTATCATCTCACCCCAATAAGACTAGCCAAGATCAAGAAAACAATAGACACCAAATGCTAGAGAGGTTGTGGGAAAGGGAAACACTCATCCACTGCTGGTGGGAATGTAAACTGGTACAACCACTGTGGAAAGCAGTGTGGAGAACCCTTAAAAAACTCAAAATGAGCCTACCACCTGACCCAGCCATACCATTCCTGGGTATCTACCCACAAAACTCATCCTTCTGCAAAGATACATGCACAGCTGTGTTTATTGCAGCTCTCTTCACAATATCAAAGAGCTGGAACCAATCCAAGTGCCCCTCGACAGATGACCGGATAACAAAAATGTGGTACATCTACACAATGGAGTTCTATGCTGCAGTAAAGAAAGATGACATCACGAGCTTTGCTGGTGAATGGATGGAACTTGAAGAAATTATGCTAAGTGAAGTAACATAGTCCCAGATAAAAAAGGGGGAATGGTTTCCCTCATTTGTGGATGCTAACACCAAATCCCCAGTTGGCAGGCAAACTGAGTGACTTTATTATTATAGTTCATTGTATCTGAAAGCAACTGTGCTGTTCCAATGTGAATGTATAAATGGGCTCTAGAATTGTCCTACCACTTATATTCACACATTATAATTACCATACATGGATGGAAGATATGTAGTTATATTCTAAAAAAAAAAAAAGAATGTAAAGTTACACATCTTTATACCTGCATTCAAATTCACTGATAAAATGTGAATCTCTAAATGTGTTTAGGAATCAACCTACATTTTCAGAATTTGTAATTTTGACTTATGTGTGGAGTGTATATATGCATATTTTGAAATAACATAAAATTTTTAAAAATTTTTAAAAAGAAACGACTTTTGTCACCCTGTGCTCGGGAAGCTGAGGTGGGAAGACCTCATGCTCTAGGTAAGCCCATAGATAAAACACTAAGAACACCTTCTGTTAGTTGTTTTTAATTTTCCAAACATTTGACATGGTTTTGGGTTTGCTGTTTATCACCCCAACCCCATCGCCTGGCCATGGGACAGGTGACCACAGGACAGGTGACCACAGGACAAGTGACCATGGGACAGGTGACCACGGGACAATCTCACTTTCAGGTGAAGAAACAGAAGTGAAAAGACATTCAATGAAATCCCGAGGCTCAGAAGCAACTGTCTGTAACAATGCAATTCTCAGCAGTCAGCAAACTGGCTTTCAGACCTCTGAACACATGTACTCTAGTACATAATCTGGACACATGTGGAGACAGGAGGTGTCAGAATCCCCAGAGCTGGAGCTATAGGTGGTTGTGAGCTACCCAGCATGGGTGCTAGGAATCCAACTCAGGTACTCTAGAAGAACAATATGTCTGTTCAACGCTGAGCCTTCTATTTAGCCCTAAAGATTTGCAATTCAATTATATGTATTCGGATGTCTATGTGTATGTACACCTGTATTCAAGAGCCCTGAGAGTCCAGAAGAGGGCATCAGATCCCCTGGAACTGGAGTTACAGGTGGCTGTGAGATGCTTGAGGTGTTGGGAACTGAACTCAGGTCCTTTGCAAGAGCAGCATGTGTCCATAACCACTGAACCATTCTTCCAGCCCCTTGTGAATTTTTTTCTCTACTACCTCAATTTTGTGGTTTTCAAGTATAAACTCTGTAGAGGGTGACATCACATTGGACAGCACTGCATGGAAACACTAAGACCAACGATCAAGGTCACGTTCTTTCTCTCTGTGTTTCAGGTTCCTCACGTGCAATATGAAGTGATAGGATAATGGCTCACTAGATTGCTGTGAGGATTAAGCGAGTTGGATGTATAGAGACAGGACAATACCTGGAACATTCTAGCAATACATTCTGTAATTTATTATGATTTGTGATAATTTAGTGACAGGTACAATTGGCATTAGCAGACTGCTGCTGGATATTGGGGTGCCTTGATCAGAAATTAGCAGTGACAAAGGTAATTGTGTGAGTAGCTTTGGGTTTATCACACACACACACACACACACACACACACAAAAGACATATACACAACATTAATAATCAATGAGTAAACAGCACAATTCTTTTCATTGAAAGTTACTATAACATATCTTTGATAATGCATAGAAACCACCTTGCAAGAGATAACAAAGATGAAAACAGATGCCTTACAGAACCAAAATGCACATGAGTAGAGGGCCCTTGGGTGGCTCACATGTGCTCAGTAACTTCTGGGGCATACATGTCCATATAAGGATCTGTGCTCAGATTCAGTGGGGCATGTTGCATAATTAGAATATCACAGAATAGGACTGGAGAGATGGCCTAGAGGTTAAGAGCGCCAACTGCTCTTGCAGAGGACCAGGGTTCGATCCCCAGCACCCACATGGTGGCCAAGAACCGTCCGAAACTCCAATTCCAGGAGAACTCCAGTTCCAGGGGAATCTGACACCCTCTTCTGACCTCTGTGGCATTGCACGACATGGGTGCACAAACTTGCATGCAGATAGTACATTCATACACATACAGAAATTAAATAAAATTAATAAAAAAATATCACAGAATATAGTTCAGTAGCACTGCGCCATAAAGGGCGTGCATCCATGAAAGCCTGGTCAGGTGAAGGGGCTCACAGCCCTGGAAAGACCAACCAGGCACAGGAAATATTGTTCTTCATTTCACTGTATTTCTCCACTTATGAGACTGTTTCTTACATAAAGTTATAAACTATTGATGGTAAGAAATCATATTTTTTTTAATTCTGTGAGTATAGTTTAGCATCTTACACAAACCAGACCCTCAAAAAAATGGTTGAAGGAATAAATTATGACAAAACAAAGCATGTAACGATGTGTAAAGGAATGAAATGCGAACAGCTGTCAGAGGGGAGAACGCGATGGGAGGCAATGCCTCACCCGCTTCCCAGTTGTTGGGGGGTGGGTGGCATCTCGTGATGTTTCTCCTTTCTTAAAAATTAGCTCCAAGTGTCATATGTCTAGGATCATTGGTTCAGTCCTGCCTGGGCTGGGAATAACTGCAAAACAGGGCAGAGAAGTGGGGGGGGGGGGCATTATATGAACATCAGCACAAGTCATCACCCCGGAAGCACTGGCAGCACCTGGGAACTGATTGTGGATGGGAAGTCCTGGGCCTCGCCTACATCCTACAGAACCAGCTGTGTTTTTTTTTTTAGAATAAAATCCCCGTGTGTCTAGCGTGTGGCCAGGAAGTTCTAGGGTGTTCATGCCCATCTAAGGATGGGTTCCCAGGTTCAGTGTGGCATGTCACACAGTGGTGACATCAGAGAAGGCTTGATTTCAAGTCTCGGTGATCAGGGAAGTGATTGGTTGCATTCGCCAAAATACAGAAGACCAGATGAGTAAGTGGAGAGAAGTGAGGGTGTGGGAGGGGCAGAAGGACCCCACTGGGGCTCAGAAAAGAGGAACTGGGCCACTCCCCCTTTTTACCAGTCTACCAATAAGAGTCAAACATAGGTCACTTCTAATACAGAGTCCACACATATAGAAAGCAAGTGCTGGGGCTGTGAGCAAGGACAGTTGTTCCAGATGGAAATGCATATACAAAGAGACCACTTGTCGTATAAAGATATTGAAACTCCTGGGGCTGGAGAGATGGCCTGGCGGTTAAGAGCACCGACTGCTCTTGCAGAGGACACGGGTTCGGTCCCCAGCACCCACATGGCGGCTAAGAACCGTCTGTAACTCTAATTCCAGGAGAACTCCAGTTCCAGGGGAATCTGACACCCTCTTCTGACCTCCGCGGCATTGTACGACATGGGTGCACAAACCTACATGCAGACAGTACATTCATACGCATACAAAAATAAATAAAATTTAAAAAATTCTTTTAAAAAAAGATATTGAAACTCCTAACAGCCAGAGAGGAAGTAATCACCCTAGCACCCTGGTCCTCTGCCCTCTGACACTAGATCATTTCTCTTCTGGATTCTTTCAGCCAGCTCTCCATCTTTTTCAGTTCCTGCTCTTCATTATATCTGCTCAAACCCATTTTTGGACACCAGCCCTGTGAGAAAATGTGTAAAAACTTTCTTAGCAACTGTTTTCTTTCTTTTTTTTTTTTTTTTTACCTTTTGTCTTTTTTACTAAGATTTCAAGTTTTATACCTGAAGTACAACTTTTCAGGCCTTACTAATTATTTACTTCTGGTTATACTTTCCTTTTGGATGTTTAAGGCCACATAGCCCAGATTAACCAAGGTTTCTCTAGGTCAGTTGAGGATCTGGTCCTCAAGGGTCACTCAGGTTTTAGAAGGAGGGAGGGAGCCCCTGACTCCTTTTGGCTTTTCATTTACCAGTAATATCTACTCGAGGACAAAGTCAGGTCTTGTTAGACCAGGCTTCCCTTTTTGAAGCATGAGCAGACTTTCCTCTTTATTGACTGGACACTGGCTGAAGTCCAATTAGTGTTAAGGAATTTTTTTTTCCAAACCTGTGAAGAAACTCTTGGAGATTTTAATTGGGATTGCATTAAATCTGTATATTAATTTGGGTAGAATGGACATTTTTACTATATTAATTTTTCCAATCCATGAACATGGGAGGTCTTTCCATCTTCTGATGTCTTCTTCAATTTCCTTCTTCAGGGGTTTAAAATTTCTTTTTTAGAGATCTTTGGTGTCTTTGGTTATGTTTGTCCCCAGGTATTTTATTGTTTTTGAGGCTATTCTGAGTGGGAAGGTCTCCTTGTATTCCTTTTTCAGTTTCTTGTCATTGGTGGAAAGGGAGGCTACTGATTTTTCTAGGTTAATTTTGTATCATGCCACTTTACTGAAACTCTTAATCATTTCTAGAAGTTTTCTGGTGGAATTTTTCACATCCCTTAGGTAAACTATCATATCATCTGCAAAAAGGGATAGCTTGACTTCCTCCTTTCCAATTAGTACTCCTTTAATTTCCTTTTCTTTCCTTATTACCCTAGCAAGTGTTTCAAGCACTATATTGAAGAGGAGTGGTGATGGGGGCAGCCTTGCTGAGTTCCTACCTTTAAGGGGAATGCTTCTGAATTTTCTCCATTTAGGATGATTTTGGTTATGGGTTTCTTGTATATGGCTTTGATTACATTGAGGAATGATTCCTGCAGTCCAATTCCCTCTAGGACTTTAAGAATTAATGGATGCTGGATTTTGTTGAAGGATTTTTCTGCATCAGTTGAGATGAACATGTGGTTTTTCTCTTTCAGTCCATTTATGTGTTTTATGATATTTATTGGTTTTGTACGTTGAACCATCCCTGCATATCTGGTATGAATCCAACTTGGTCGTGATGGATGATCTTTTTGATGTGGGTCTGTATGTGGTTTCCAAGTATTTTGTTGAGAATTTTTGCATCTGTGTTCATTAATGAGATAGTTCTCTTTTTGGTTGTATCTTTGCCTGGTTTTGGTATTAGAATGATGCTGGCTTCACAGAAGGAATTTGAGAGAATTCTCTCTGCTTGTATCCTTCTAAACAGTTTGAGTAATAATAGTTGTAAGTCTTCTTTAAATATTTTATAGAGGGGCTGGAGAGATAGCCTAGCAGTTAAGAGTGCCAACTGCTCTTGCAGAGGACCCGGGTTCGATCCCCAGCACTCACATGGCAGCTAAGAACCATCTGTAACTCCAATTCCAGGAGAACTCTAATTCCAGGGGAATCCGAGACCCTCTTCTGACTTCCGTGGCATTGCACGACATGGGTGCACAGACCCACATGCAGACAGTACATTTAAACACATACAAAAATAAATAAAATTTTTAAACAAGATTCAGTTGCAAGGGGTTATAGATTCAAATAAAAAATATATATATTTTACATAATTCTGCCATGAAGCCATCTGGGCCTGGGCTTTTTTTAGTTATTACATTTTCAATATCTTCATATATTATGGGTTTGTTTATGCTGTTAATCTCTTCTTGGATAAACTTTGGTGAGTCCCCAGATTGCAGATATTCATCCATTTCTCCTAGGTTTTCAAACTTAGTAGAGTATAGGTTTTTGAAGTATTCCTGTATGATTGTCTGGATCTTTTCATTGTCCTTGTGATATTCCTCCTTTCATCATGGATTCTATTGATTTGGAGTTTCTCTTTCTTTCTTTTGGTTAACTGGGCTAGAGGTCTGTCTATCTTGTTTATTCTTTCAAAGAACCAACTTTTGGATTCATTGATTTTTTTTTTTGTATTGTTTTCTTTGTTTCCATTTCATTGATTTCTGCTCTGACTTTCGTTATTTCTTCCTGTCTGTTGCATTTAGGGTTCATTTGTTGTTGTCTCTCAAGTGTTTTTAGCTGCAGTGTTAGGTCATTTATTTGTTTTTAATTAGTTAGGTCGTTTGTGCTCTTTCTGTTTTTATAATGTAGGCACCCAGGGCTATAAACTTCCCTCTTAGGACTGCTTTTATAGTTTCCCATAGGTTTTGTTGTGTTGTGTTGTCATTGTTGTTTAGTTCCAGGAATGCTTTTATTTTGTTTTTTATTTCTTCTTTGACCCATTCATTATTCAGGAGTATGTTGTTTAGTCTCCATGTGTTCTAGTAGATAGTAGGGCTTAGCTTGGTCTTGATATTGAGCTTTATTGTGCTGTGGTCTGATAGAATGCATGAAATCATTTCAGTCTTTTTGAATTTGTGGAGGTTTTTTCTGTGTTCCAGTACGTAGTCGATTTTGGAGACTGTTCCATGAAGTGCTGTGTAGAAAGTGTATTCTCTGGTATTTGGATGGAATATTCAGTAGATGTCTGTGAGGTCCATTTAGTGTATCATATTGTTCAGCTCATTTGTCTCTGTGTTTATTCTTTGACCAGTTGACCGATCCAAAGGGCTCAGTGAGGTATTGAAGTCCCCTACTATGAGTGTGCTGGGGTTAATCTGTACCTTGAGGTCCTGGAGAATTGTCTTTATAAAGTTTGGTGCACCAGAGTTTGGTGCATATATATTCATGATTGTCAAATATTCATAGTTAATTGTTCCTTTGATAAAGATGCAATGGTCCTCTTTGTCTCTTCTGATTACTTTTACTTTGAAGTCTATTTTGTCTGATATTAAAATAACAACTCCTGCTTGCTTTTGGTACCATTTGTTTGGAATATTTTTTCCATCCTTTCACCTTAAATTGGTGCCTATCCTTGAGAGTTAGATGGGTTTCTTGTAGACAGCAAATAGATGGGTTCTGTTTCCTAATCCATTCTCCCAGTCTATGTTTCTTGATTGAGGAGTTTAGTTCATTAATATTTAAGGTTATAATTGAAAGATGTGTGTTGCTTCCTCTCACCTTATTATCCATTTTCAGTTTTGGTCTAGGTTTCTACTTCCACAGTTATACTTTTATTAATTTCTCTTTCTAAGTTCCTGGGGATAGTTGCTCCTCTGTCCTTTGAATTCAAGTATTCTCTGAAAGGTTGGTTTTTCTGGACATGTGTTCTATCATCTTCTTTATGTCATGGAAGATTTTTCTTTCTCCTTCAACTATAATCGACATTTTTGCTGGGTATAGTAACCTGTGCTGGAATCTATAGTTGTTTAGCACTGAGAGTACTTTGGTCCACATTCTTCTTGCTTTCATAGTTTGCCCTGAAAAGTCAGCTGTAATTCTGATGGGTTTCCCCTTATATATAACTTGTTGTTTTTCTCTTGTGGCTTTCAGAATTGTCTTTGTTTTGGGCATCTACCATTTTAACTATGATATGGTGTGGGGAGTTTCTTTTCTGATCTTTTCTATTTGGTGTTCTATGAATTTCCTGTATTTGTATGAGTTTGTCTTTTTTTAATTTGTGGAAATTTTCATCTATTATTCTGTTGAAGATCTGACCAATACCATTCTCTTGGAATTCTCCTTCCTCTATCCCTCTGATGTGGGAGGTTTGATCTTTTCATAGTATCCACATTTCCTGGTTGTTCCACTTTTGTGTATTTCTAAATTTTTCAAGTAATCTTCACTTGAGCTTTTTAGTTGCTCTGTGTTATCTTCCCGGTCTGATATTCTTTCTTCTGCTTCCTCCATTCTACTTCTGAGGCTTTTTCCCATCCTTTCCTCTTTATTGGATGAGTGTTCAATTTCCCTTTTCATTTCATCCTTTGATTTCTTTGGTATTTCCACTTCCTTTTGGAGCTTCTCAATCCCTTCCTGTAGCTCCTTGCTTTGCTGGTTGGTTTCTTTTTTTATTTCAGCATGGGATCTTTTTTAGCGTTTCCACTTCCTTCTGGAGTTTGTCATTCTCTCCCTATAGTTTTTTCTGGAGTTTGTCATTCTCTCTCTCTAGGTCCTTCTTGAGTTTTTCATTCTCTCTCCTTAGTTCTCTGACTTGTTCTTTATATTCTTTTATTTCTTTGAATATGTCTGTGATTGTTCTTCTAAGATCTGTGTCCTGGGTTACCTCTAGGGAGATCTCGTTGTAGGAATCTTCTATAGGGTTCATAGAGTTTGGTGTGGAATTATTCTACGTTTTTCCCATGTTGATCTTTCATTGTGTTTTTGGCATGTGGGTTTTTTTTTTTTTTTTTTTTTTTTTTTTTTTTTTTTTTTTTTTATTTTTTTTTTTTTTTTTTTTTGTATTCTGATTCAGATCTCAAATGTTTCTTCACTGTATTGAAGGCTTACTTTGCTTGCTTCCTTCAGATGCCTTCATTGTTTTCTCCTTGTTTATGGAGTGTTGACTTGTCTAGATTTCAGGCTTTCAATTTTGGTTATATATTCGAAGTATAACTCACTCTTCCCTTTCTGTTGCAAAGTTTCTCCAAAAACCAGGTAGGTAACAACTGGGTCAGTAACCTGCTGAACACTGTGCTCACTCTGCTTCCTGCCAGCCAGTTACCTAAGTTGTTTGTAGGGCTTGCTATTGTGGGACTGGAGTTGTCTCAGGTTCGCTGTTTTTTGCCTTGTGCCCCAGAATCACTATTGTGGTCCCAGTAGGACACTCCTTCCACAATGCCAGTTGGGGGGCAGGGGGCAAATGGTACTCTGTGCTTCAGGTGGTCCAGTGAAATCCCCCGATCTGAGCTCTGTGCACTTGATTCCCCCCAGTGGCAACAGGCCTATCTTTATATCCACTAGCTGGGCAACTCTGCCCCTACAGCCACACAAGACAATGATTCAATTATCCAATAATCCACCTGGCTGAAACACCTAGCCCCTACCTGTCCTTCAGGTGGTCTGGCGAAATCCCCCAATCTAAGCTCTATGCACTCGGCAACTGTTTTCAAATGACCTTGCCAATATATTTTCCTTCATTTTTATAACCATTACTATAATGATTAGTATAGTATAGTATAGTAGTATAGTATAGTATAGTATAGTATAGTAGTATAGTATAATAGTATAGTATAGTATAAGAGTATAGTATAGTATAGTATAGTATAGTATAGTATAGTATAGTATAGTAGTATAGTATAGTTCCTTATAATAACCCCTTAAGATGTAAGAAATAAAATCTGCTTTCTTGAAAAAAATTTAAAAAACTTAACCTTCATTCCATACCACTACTGCTCTTTGTAAAATGGTTCTTTCAGATTTCTGAGAATTATCAAGCAGCATTAATTTTTGTTAAAGGAAATAGCCCAGGTTCATTTACATGGACTTTTATTTTTTTATTTTTTTTAAACTGATTCAATTATAATTTTTATTTTTATTTTGTTTAGGAATTCCAAAAGTAAATATTGTCCTTGCCTTATTTCCATCCCTCCCATGTCCTCCACTCCCTTTCTTTCTTTTTTTCTATTACTTCTTTATTTTTTTCATTTTTTAACAGTAAGTAATAATTAATGAGTACAAGCATCCTTCATGCAAAACCAATTTGCAAGCAGTTGTGCCCAAACCCACACAGCCCATGGGTCTCACCATCCAGCTGGGGGGCTTGTATGTCCAATCAAGTTGATCAAATGAGCGTCCAGACTACATTGTTGTAGTTTCACCATTCACCCCAACCGCAGCCCCCACACTCCACCACACCCCCTCCTCCGCAGACCGTTCCCCAGGCTTAGAAAAGGGGCACAGGTGGATGAGAAGCAATACAGTCCACTTTCTCTGGAGCTGTTGTCTTGGACTCTGGTCAATTCTGGCTGTTTCCTTTCATGGGCTGACAGCTTGTCCAGGAACAATCTTTCAATCCTACTAATGAAGCATAGGCAATTAGATATATAGGTATTTAAATGGTACTAATTGTTATGGTAGGTTACCTTGGTATAGACACAGATGTTTGGATGGTATGTTAATCCATGAATTACATTTTTTCTGTTAAATATGACAGGGTCTTACTGTGGCTTATAACATCTCCCAACCAATGCTGGTCTCTGGAGTGCCAGGGAGTGTTACCAAAGGTCACTGGACCAATGGGGCAGGTGCGGGTCTCCTTGAGTCAAGCAGGACTCCTCTGTCCGCAGCAGCTACACCTCACCTGCTTGGAAATGGTGTGCAGCAGAGGCAGCCATATGTCTGTATATCCCAAATCTAATTGGCTATTGGCTCTCTCCTTGGAAGAATGGCCCACAGCTGATGCCACAAGCTTACATACATGGACTTTTTAAAAAAAGACACATCTGATGGGGCATCGATTATCTGCTGGGGTGGGAGAGGAGAAGCAAGCACTACAGAGTAGTATGTGTCTTATACTGCAGACCTCCCAGCACCTTGCATGTATGACTCTATCACATCAAGCCCCTGGAAAACAGGCCAATAAAATTAAACACATTACACAAGGGGAAAAGCTGACAGCAGCAATCGGCCAAGTGATCGGCCCAAAGCTGCAGCTAGTGGTGTCAGAACTCCATGTCCTGATCCTGTTCCTCCATGTGCTTGTCCTATGTTACTTGTTCATTTTTGCCATAAAGCAGTAGGGCACGAGCAACACGGTTCAACAAGCACAGGCACCTGCTGCCAAGCCTGGGAACCTGCATTCTGTGCTTAAGCCCCACTTGATGGAAGGACAGGACCAACTGACTCTAGTATATTGTCCTGATCTACACACACTCACACACACACACACACACACACACACACACACACACATCAAATAAGTAAATAAATAAATGTATTAAAATTGTTTTAAAAAAGAAGAGGTGCGGGGTGGAGAGATAGCCTAGTGGTTTAAGAGCACCGACGCTCTTGCAGAGGACCCGGGTTCGATCCCCAGCACCCACATGGGCGGCTAAGAACGTCTGTAAACTCCAATTCCAGGGAACTCCAGTTCCAGGGGAATCCGAGACCCTCCTACCTCCGCGGCATTGCACGACACGGGTGCACAGACCTGCATGCAGACAGTACATTCATACACATACAAAATAAATAAATAAATAAATAAATAAATAAAATAAATAAAATAAATAAATAAAAAATTAAAAAAAAAAAAAGAAAGAGGTGCATTTGAGTCATCATCATGGCCTAGGTGCTGGTTACAAGTTACAAAGTGTTCTTCCCCTGCACTTCCCACAGCCCCAACTATCAGTTTCTACTAACCTGGCTCCTATTCCAGTGTCCTGCCCCTGCCTCCCCAAAATCATAAAAATAAAACAACTTGTGTGATACACTATGTAATAAAAATCACCCCTCCTGTGTTGTGTGTATGTGTGTGTGTGTGTGTGTATAAGGAGAGTCTGTATTTGCTACCTGAAAGGATACCTGACATTTTTAAAGTTTTCAAATAAAACAGGACACTTGAGATTATTTTTATCATTAGACTAAACAGCAATAGGAAGACAAATGTTTTCATTTTTGTATGAGCCAAACAACAAGCTCCAAACAACTTCTTAAAGTTTTAGAGTATAAAGAAAAGGTAACAGAGATTACACAAGAAGCTAGGGGGTTGTTTGTCCTCTCAGGAAGCCACACTTCTCCCCCCAACTTCGCCCCGACTTGGTGCACGTCAGAGCCTCCCGTCTTTGTCTCTCTTGCAGTGTCCTGACCAGCCTGTCCCTGACACATCCTCCCAGCTCTGGGTCATGTCCCGCAAGGAAACTGATAAGCGCTGGATGTCATCAGTAAAGGTAACTCTGCACTTAGCTGGGCTCCGGAGCTCAGGTGAGAAGCAAAGGCACTCAACAGAATAAAAAGTTTACTTCTACAAAGACCACCAGTGAGGGCTACCAGAGCCAAGCACACAGCTCACACAGAGCCCATAGGAAGACATGTTTGCCTTTCTTTATGTCCCTGTTTAACCCCTGCCTGAATTTTGACATTGCATTTCAAGTAAGGTTCTGAATCTGGCCTGAATTTCTGCCTTTCAGTGAGTCAACATACCCACACTCAAGGTGTGTCTTTCCACATTATTGCAAGGCCAGGCCTCGCTTTCTTTCACCTGCCAGGCCTGGTGGCACTGTACTATAATCCCTAGTAATCTGGTAGCTGAGGCTGGAGGATAGCAAATTCAAAGACTGTGTGGCCTACAGAATGAGTTCAAGGCTAGGCTAGGCAATTTAGTGAGAATCTGCTTCAAATTAATTAAAAACAAAACAAAACAGGAACTGGAGAGATGGTTCAGCTGTTAAGGTCACTTACTGCTTTTCCAAAAGGCCCTGATTTGGTTCCCAGCAACCCACATCAGGCAGCTCACAACCACTCTCATTCCTGGGGAATCTGACACCTTCTGGCCTCTCTGGGCATTTTGCATCCACATGATGCACATAAACTCACACAGACAAATACATACAATAGACATAAATAAAATAAATGATAAAGATAAAGAATTTTTAAGGGTCTGTTAAAGATTTAAAGGTTCTGATAAAAGAACTTTTAAGGGAATATATAGCTCAGTGGTACAGGACATACCCAACTATGCCAGAAGCTATGTAAGTTCAATCATCAATACCAAAAAAAACAAAAATTCCCTGCCTAGCAGCCTAGGTACCACTGCTGCTCTTCTTGCTGGGACCTCAGGGTAGGCTACCATGTCATGCTGCTGTTTTAGGTGCAGTTAGGCATGGCCACCATGATGATCTGCCTGCTGCCTCGGATTCAGTCCAAACCACATTGTCCGTCCTGCATTGTTAATAATAATGGCCATGGCTGCTGCTGATTGTAACAATAACTCTCTGAACAAAGCAAGAATCTTGCTAATGATGATTATGAGAATAATAAGAATTCTAAACTGAAATAACAACATAATTTTGGGTTTTAATCCTAACAGGCTGGAAATTAAATGTGGGCCCAGAAGTCAAGGGAATTGAGGCACAGCTACAAAACGGCCCCCAAACCATTATTTCCTCCTCCCCATGTCGGAAATTAAGTAGAGAGCAGATTCAAGATTGCTATTGTGACTGGAATTTGACAGTGAAAGTTATTTTATTTTATTTTATTTGAAGCAATTTGCTGAAGATTCAATCCATTGAAATGTTAATAAAAAATTTCCTGCAGTTTCTTACAGCGGCATGGAAAATAGTAGATGTGGTAAACTCACAAAAGGACATCATGAATATNATGGAACATTCTCCAAAATAGACAATATACTGGGACACAAGAAAACACTCAAGAAGTACAAAAAGACTGAAATAATCTCATGCATTCTATCAGACCACAGTGCAATAAAACTCAATATCAACACCAGGATAAGCCCTACAACCTACAAGAACACACGGAGACAAAACAACACTCTCCTGAATAATGAATACGTCAGGGAAGAAATAAAGAAATAAATTAAAACATTCCTGGAACTGAATGACAAAGATAATACAACACAACAAAATCTATAGAACACATTAAAAGCAGTTCTAAGAGGGAAGATTATAGCCCTAAGTGCCTACATAAAAAAAAAAAAAACAGAAAGAGCACAAAGTGAATGATCTAACACTGTAGCTAAAATACTTGAGAGACAACAACAAATGAACCTAAATGCAGCAGACAACAATAAATAACAAAACTCAGAGCAGAGATCAATGAAATAGAAACAGAAAAATCTATACAAAAAAAATAAATCCAAAAGTTGGTTCTTTGAGAGAATAAGCAAGATAGACAGACCTCTAGCCCAGTTAACCAAAAAAAAAAAAAAAAAAAAAAATAAATAAATAAATAAATAAATAAATAAATAAAAAATTAAAAAAAAAAAAAAGAAGAGGTGCATTTGAGTCATCATCATGGCCTAGGTGCTGGTTACAAGTTACAAAGTGTTCTTCCCCTGCACTTCCCACAGCCCCAACTATCAGTTTCTACTAACCTGGCTCCTATTCCAGTGTCCTGCCCCTGCCTCCCCAAAATCATAAAAATAAAACAACTTGTGTGATACACTATGTAATAAAAATCACCCCTCCTGTGTTGTGTGTATGTGTGTGTGTGTGTGTGTATAAGGAGAGTCTGTATTTGCTACCTGAAAGGATACCTGACATTTTTAAAGTTTTCAAATAAAACAGGACACTTGAGATTATTTTTATCATTAGACTAAACAGCAATAGGAAGACAAATGTTTTCATTTTTGTATGAGCCAAACAACAAGCTCCAAACAACTTCTTAAAGTTTTAGAGTATAAAGAAAAGGTAACAGAGATTACACAAGAAGCTAGGGGGTTGTTTGTCCTCTCAGGAAGCCACACTTCTCCCCCCAACTTCGCCCCGACTTGGTGCACGTCAGAGCCTCCCGTCTTTGTCTCTCTTGCAGTGTCCTGACCAGCCTGTCCCTGACACATCCTCCCAGCTCTGGGTCATGTCCCGCAAGGAAACTGATAAGCGCTGGATGTCATCAGTAAAGGTAACTCTGCACTTAGCTGGGCTCCGGAGCTCAGGTGAGAAGCAAAGGCACTCAACAGAATAAAAAGTTTACTTCTACAAAGACCACCAGTGAGGGCTACCAGAGCCAAGCACACAGCTCACACAGAGCCCATAGGAAGACATGTTTGCCTTTCTTTATGTCCCTGTTTAACCCCTGCCTGAATTTTGACATTGCATTTCAAGTAAGGTTCTGAATCTGGCCTGAATTTCTGCCTTTCAGTGAGTCAACATACCCACACTCAAGGTGTGTCTTTCCACATTATTGCAAGGCCAGGCCTCGCTTTCTTTCACCTGCCAGGCCTGGTGGCACTGTACTATAATCCCTAGTAATCTGGTAGCTGAGGCTGGAGGATAGCAAATTCAAAGACTGTGTGGCCTACAGAATGAGTTCAAGGCTAGGCTAGGCAATTTAGTGAGAATCTGCTTCAAATTAATTAAAAACAAAACAAAACAGGAACTGGAGAGATGGTTCAGCTGTTAAGGTCACTTACTGCTTTTCCAAAAGGCCCTGATTTGGTTCCCAGCACCCACATCAGGCAGCTCACAACCACTCTCATTCCTGGGGAATCTGACACCTTCTGGCCTCTCTGGGCATTTGCATCCACATGATGCACATAAACTCACACAGACACATACATACAATAGACATAAATAAAAATAAATGATAAGATAAAAGAATTTTTAAGGGTCTGTTAAAGATTTAAAGGTTCTGATAAAAGAACTTTTAAGGGAATATATAGCTCAGTGGTACAGGACATACCCAACTATGCCAGAAGCTATGTAAGTTCAATCATCAATACCAAAAAAAACAAAAATTCCCTGCCTAGCAGCCTAGGTACCACTGCTGCTCTTCTTGCTGGGACCTCAGGGTAGGCTACCATGTCATGCTGCTGTTTTAGGTGCAGTTAGGCATGGCCACCATGATGATCTGCCTGCTGCCTCGGATTCAGTCCAAACCACATTGTCCGTCCTGCATTGTTAATAATAATGGCCATGGCTGCTGCTGATTGTAACAATAACTCTCTGAACAAAGCAAGAATCTTGCTAATGATGATTATGAGAATAATAAGAATTCTAAACTGAAATAACAACATAATTTTGGGTTTTAATCCTAACAGGCTGGAAATTAAATGTGGGCCCAGAAGTCAAGGGAATTGAGGCACAGCTACAAAACGGCCCCCAAACCATTATTTCCTCCTCCCCATGTCGGAAATTAAGTAGAGAGCAGATTCAAGATTGCTATTGTGACTGGAATTTGGGGACAGTGAAAGTTGATTTTATTTTATTTTATTTGAAGCAATTTGCTGAAGATTCAATCCATTGAAATGTTAATAAAAAATTTCCTGCAGTTTCTTACAGCGGCATGGAAAATAGTAGATGTGGTAAACTCACAAAAGGACATCATGAATATAGTACACATTTATATTGGGCATGTCTCGACATGTGTTTAAATGGGTCTTATGATTTGTGTGTACATTTCCTTAAAAATAATTCAATGATAACATTAATAAAATACAACAAATAAGGTGAACAGTGCTAACCCAGGTCTAGAAAATAAGTCTAGCTACTTCTTGGTTTCCTAGTATGCTTGAGGCTTGAGAGCATTAAAGATCAACATGGAGACAATTTTGAAATGATACTTTGTTTTGTTTGTTCTCCTTTCCCTTTTCTTCCCCGTGCCCACACTTTCCCAGGCCTCTGCATACAGAAGCTAGAGGCTCTGATCAAGTGCACTTCCTAGATTGTTCTTTCCTTTCTTTTTCCAGACAAGGGTCCCTCCGTGAATGTGGAGCTTCTACACTGGCTGGCCAATGACCTCCAGAGATGCCCCTCATACCCCTCCCCCAAATGGAATTACTGAGGCCTGCCACCACCCTGGCCTCTTTACGCTGCTGGGTCCCAGATCATGCCTTCACACTTGTTCAGCAGCATTGAACCTGCTTAAATTCCTTTTAAGAGTATATTCTATTTCTAAGTTGCAGTATTTTTCTGGTTATTGTTCTATTTCCTCTCTTCTAATAGAGATTTTAACCACACTAAATGGAAAAATAAAAATAAAAAGCCAGGGAATAAGGAGAAATTACCCAAGTGACAAGAATGCAGAAAAAGAATAAAATGTAGAAATTATGACTATGTACAAAAACATCTTTGCAGTATAATTCTTCTATTCTCTCATATATGTCTCTGTGCCAACTTAGTCTTTTCTCTATGTTCTTTAATTTGAATGACCATTAATCTTTCTTGCCGTTTGATATTTCCTAGACAGACAAGAGTCACTGGGACATAAGCTTACAATGGAGCTTTCAGTCTTCCACTCTATAACATATTCCGGTTTCATAAAGCTAAGATTGGCCAAGAATATGTGATTTTTAAAACACTTTTTACTGCGTTTATTTACTTAGAATGTGAGGACTCATTTGCACCATGGTACACATGGAGACATCAGCGACAACTTGAGCAAATTGGTTCTCTTCGTCCACATGGGTCCTGGAGATGGAACACAGGTAGCAAGCACCCTTACCCATGGAATCATCGCACTGGCCTACCATTTATGAGCTTTAATCTTTTTTATTTGAGGATTTCATACATGGGTACACTATGTTTGCATCCTGTTCCACACTATCCCTAACTCCCCTCATGTCCCCAACCACCCCTTCTCTAATTTAAGAACATTTTGTTCTTCTATATTTATTTTTGTGTTATATATATATATTATATATATATATAAAACACAATCTACTGAGTCCAATTAGTGTTCCCCTTATTTGCATGTGTTTATGCCTGATCCCCTCAGGATTGTCCCTAAGAAATTAAAGAAACCCACTTTCCCACTTTCAGCTGTCATTGATTACCTACAGTTCTTTATCTAGGGCTGGGCTTGTGAAATTTTCTTCCATCCATGTTGGTATGCAGATTCAAGCGGTCTTTGCAGGTCTCGTGCAGGTAACCATCTTATGAGTTCATGGGAGTGACATCCCTGTCCTGTCTAGAAGAAACTATCACAACAAGTGTCTCGGTCCAGCGGCCCTTGCAATCTTTCCAACCCTTCTTCCGTGATGGTTCCTGAGCCTTAGGTATAGGGGTTGTGTTAGGGATGTAAATAAACCCATCCAGAGGTCTATGAGCCAGGGCCTGGGGTCTAGGAACTCCAGCTTTAATCAACCTGCCAACCCTAGCAGCATTGTAAACACATCTGCAGTCAGGACCAGGCTGTCTCCACCAGGCTGTCTCCACCAGCTGTCACTGAAGACACACTTCAGTAGAAAAGGAGGAATGAACTGATCGGCAAGTAAAAATGTCACCACCAGAGCATAGTTGTAAGCAAATGCTTCCTTAGGAGGATTAAGTGGCCTTCAACACCCTGTTAATGGAAGGCATACAGAATTCACCACACCGCTACAAAACAAAACGAACCTGGAACTGGGTTCCAGGGTTTAAGGGTGTCATTTTAAAAATTTATCTCTCAAAGTCTGTCATTTGTGAATCCTTAACTATTTTTTCACTGATTACTTTTGGCCGAGTTTTATATGCTAGAATGGGCTGAACAAGTGTCCAATAAAAGAAGAGCTATTGAATGCCAAGGAAATGGTCTCCTCAGCCGATGCAAGCCCTTTCGCGCTGAAACCTGACCTTTGGTTCAAAGAGCTCGTGTTTTCTAATCTCACACTAAATTTGGCAAAATGTGATACCCGCAGAAAGGAATAAAATGCCCAGCCCAGCAGCTCAGGTTTAATGCCTTTTGGAAATTATCTGACAGATGCGTACTCATAGTATTCTTTAAAGAGGCATTTCCCAAGAAACTCTGATTGTAGTCTGTGGTGGAGTGATGGGCTGTACTTACGTACTTCTGCGGGACCACAGCCTCAGCCTGTGTGAATGAGTGACTTCCTATTAAATAAATGACTCCTCTTTCACTTGTTTAATAATACTTAAGCTTCACTTTTTCCCCCTTTTGCTCTCCCAAAGAAGTTTCGGTCTGTCCCATCTTTGTTGTTATTGTGGTGAAGTTATTTTTCTTGACGTGTTTCACCCACTCACCGTTAACCTGAAGGTCTTTTCCACTGTAGACAGGCTGTAATGCGCAAAAAGGAAGCTTGTTATCTCCAGATCAGCAACTCTACACTACAGCGTGATCAGAAGTGACATCACCGTGTGGTTTCATTAATGATCTTTAGAAGAGAATAAACTATTTTCAGTCACTCTTTTAGTGTCAGAACCCTCTGCAACTCCTCCCACCTGGCCGCCTGTCAGCGTCCCCTCCCCCGCATCCCGAGGAGAGCTACTTCCCTGGATCTTCTCTGTGCTCCAACCCACCACGACGCCCTCGGTCTCCTCAGGTTTTGCTGTTGTAAAAACAGAGCAAAAACAAAACAAAGCAAATCCCATGAATGCTACTGACCTGGTAACTTTCTTTTCCCAGAATAAGATCTAAAGAGAATGCAAGAAAACCACAGATACTAGAACTGATGAAGTCTATTTCCTGTGAAGTTGTGTGGCTTGCTCACCAAGACACCCGCTGCTATTCTCAATTCTTCCTTCTGTAGTCACACTGTTTCTGCTTAGAACAAAGCCATGGTTATTACATACCATACAGTGAGGACTTCGATCCAGACCCAGATCCACAGCACCAGAAGGCTGCTCAGGGAAGCCTCTTCACCAGGGCTGACAAGGACATGGAAAATGACTAGTTTGAACAGATGTGCTGGGGGGAAGCTCTTGCCTTTGCGCGCGCGCACACACACACACACACGCACATGCACACACACACACTCGCTTGCATGTAAGAATGGGCTATGACTGATGTGTAGGAAAAAAATAGGGGTTCAGTATACTTACAGTACAGCAGAAGAGTTGGTCACCAGAACGCAAACGGAGGGGTTAAGGTACTGAGTTATCATCTTACAAAGTCTGGGATCTGTAAACTCGTTTTGAATTTTTTATTGCATTTTTGTGAATTACATGCAATATATTTTTATCGTATTTAGATCTGCTCCCCTATCTGCACCCTCTTACTACTCCTCACCCAATTTCGTGTGCTCTATTATTAAGGCCTATAGAGTCTTGTGTCCCCAAATGCACTTCAGAGTGGGTTCATCCACTGGAGCCTGGTCTCACCCTCAACTAGACTGACTATCATTCAGTCTACTCAGCTGCCAATCATTCCTCAGGTTGGGTTGGAGTTTCTTCCCCACCTCCCCACGTCTGTGCTGGAAATTTGTCTGGTTTGAGCTTGTGTGGGTTGTGCATGCTATGCTGCCTGGAAAACTCTGCTTCCCTGTGGTCATCCACCACCCCGGCCTCTTCTTCACCAATGAGCCTCAGGAGGTGTCCCATTCAGGGGTAAGTGGTCTGCACCCTCCCATTGTCTGCGCATTGACCAGTTGTGGGTTTCTGTTTTAATCATCATCTGCTCTATGGGGAAGTTTCTCCAGTCAGAGATGACAGATGCACTAATCCGTGGGCATTATAGTAAGTCATTAGGAGTCAGTTTAATACAACATCTATTTAGTAGAATAGTGTTTGGCTCTTCTCTGTGGTTTGTGACCTGTCTAGCCACAGGTTCCTACCCCTGTATCAATGTCAGATTTGAGCTCTATGTTCTGATGCAGACCTTAAATCCAATCAGAAAGTGGTTGGTTACTCCCATATCTGTGTCACCACTGTACCAGTAGGCATATCTTACCAGTGAGTTTGTTGCAACTTGCTTGATTCACAGCTAAGTAAGGTTTATAGTGAATTTCCTCTTCCAGAAGGTGCATGGCACCTTCCAACATGATGGAAGCTGACCAGTAGACGTGAGGCTCTGAAGTCAGCACCAGCTTGACTTCTTGTTTGTTCTACAGTGCTTGGATGCAGTGTCTCAGCAACAGGGTCTTACCGTGAAGTTCTTGTAGGTAACCAAGAGCAGGGGCAGTGGCCAATAGTGTTTTGGGGTCTGTGGAACGCCTGGTCAATGGCTTCAAACGAAGGAGTCCATTCCTGGCACTGGGCTCTTACTTTGCTAGCCTATGGTGTCTAGTAAGGGAATGTGTCTCTCCCCCACCCCCACCCATGTTATAAGGCAACTACTTTTAATCTCCTTTAATAATGTGAATGTACAAATTTTATTCTATAGTGATGGGCTTCCATATGGCTTTCTATAAATGCCTTCATAGAGTCTTAAATAATAATGCTTAGGTTGATTTCCCCTCTGTTCTCCTGTCACTTGGAACTGGGTAGGTGGTGCCTTGAAGTGAGGTCCCTGGCTCCAGAGCATCATCTCCACAGCAAATGAGGCCACTGAATTCTGCAGCCACAGAGAATCACTGAGTCTTTCTGGGATTCAGCTTCCTTCAGTCTGAAACAGTTTCCTAAACCCATCACTGTTGGTATTGGGGGTAGGTACTTCTACCTGTAGAGTACCTTACACTCTGTGGGATGCTTGGTAGCATCCGGGGCCTAGACTCATTATATCTATCATCAGTTTCAAGACTCCAGATATTTCCAGATGTTCCCAAGGAAGCAGAGAAGGCAAAATCCCCCATAACTAAGAATGACTAAAGGAAAGTGAGAAAAGTTTATAGCAGCTTTCCATTCTAAAATTCCATGGGCAAAGCACCTAAGACTTTTTGTCCTTGACAATCTCAGTCCTGTATAATGCATTCTGATTGTGTTCACTCTCTTTATCCACTCTTCTTCTCCCCCCACTCCTGCTGAACCCCACAGTCCATGTGTAGCTACAAGAGACTATGAAAGCTCCTAGCTCATACTATGTGCAGCTATAAGAGACCATGAAAGCTCCTAGCTCATACCATGTGCAGCTATGAGACCATGAAAGCTCCTAGCTCATACCATGTGCAGCTATAAGAGACTATGAAAGCTCCTAGCTCATACCAGTCAGAATAAGGCAAAAAATAAGCAAGTCATTTTTCCAACTTGTGAGTAGAATTTAAGAGTTTTCATCCTTAATCAAATAAATAGTTCTCCCCAAATGCTTATTGAGAACCAACATAAAGGCATAACAGTAAGAGAATTTGTTCACTACTTACTCTATTGAAAGCTTTCAGTAACAAATCTCTTGTAATAGGTGAAAGAGCTGGCAGAACTTACAGAGGGGTGAGTTGAGTTGGGGGCAGCAAAGGACTCGCAGAGGAGCCGGCTTCTCAGGAATGGGAGACACACTCAGCCTTCCATGTTTTCCCTCAAATGGCTGCGAGCAATTCTTTTGCATTGCATTCTGGGGTGTTAGGCCAGATATCATTTTTAGTTTTTAATATTAACAGATTTACTCTTTGTCTCTTAGTATCAGGGTAAGCATAATCTCCAATCTCACATTTTATACAGGGGCAATTAGGACAGACTGAAGTCTGCTCCTTCCTGAAGGTCATTTATAGTAGGTAGAACACTGAGATTCAGTACCATTCCTGTCCCTAGCCACCATGGTCCATTACCTTTCAATGCAGAAAGCTACTGTGCTAGTCCTGAGTTCCTATGAGTCAATGCAAAGGAGAATTCATTGGGGTTTGTTCTGTATTCAGTGACATCTTTGAAATGATCAGGTATCATCAATCTTTTTTGTATGGAAATGCTCATCCTGTAGAGGAAGAATAATGCTGGCATTATGGTTATTGTATATAATAAAAGAGATTCTCTATGTATCTTAACATAGAAAAAGAGATTTAACTTGCATTTCTCCCACAATAAAAGAGCGAGACATTTGAAACACCCTCACAGGCAAGGAGTGCCACCCAAGGTCTGACCATAGCCACCTCGGCTCCTGCTATCATCCTTAATAAGCACTTCCTCTGTGCTAGGCACCCAGCCAACCACTGAGACCCAGCGTCACAAAGAAGCCAGATTCCTACAAAGTCAGAGCTAAGAAAGAGGAGAAACCCACACTGAGGCTTTGGGAAAGAAAGAAAGGATGTGATGATGAGAGAATGGATATTTCTAATGCAGGCAAACCCTGCCCCAGATAAGACTGTAAAAGATGGAGGGCTGCTGTGACTGCAGTGGTCAGCAGAGAGGGCCGGGCAGGTGCAAGGTGCGGAAGGCTGCCTTCAGAGAGACATGGCTCTCTAGATGAAGAAAAGGGACAGCAAGGGGCCGGGAAGGCTGGAAAAACTAGACAAATGTAAGAAGGAAGAGCCTTGAATGCCACTCCAGTATTTGGCAGGTTTGGGGTGGGGACTAATTCAACTGCCCTATAGGACTCCTCTTCATCAAATCTCAAGGAGCACTGTGGTATGGAAATTTTAGTTTCTCTTTCTTCTAGGAAAAAAACCTCTTAAGAGTCTCCAGTACAGGTAAAAGCTGACCATTCCCACAACTTTAGTGTTTTGATCGACAAAGCAGCTTTGTGGGCCGGATCCCTCAAACATTAACAGACACACATTTCTAAAACGCTTCTTTCTGCTGAGCATGGTGTTGCACACCTTGAATCCCAGTACTTGGGAGGCAGATCTATGTGAGTTCAAGGCCAGCCTGGTCTACATAGTGAGCTCCAGGCCAGCTGGGACTAATGGGAGACCCTGTCTCAAAAATACCAAAAAAGCAGCTTCTTTCTAAATGGTGAAAACACAGAAACCTGAAGAAAGGAACTGAACTTGCCTTCATCTCCCAGTTATGAGCAGATCCTGCCGCTGAAGTCATGTCCCTCTTGAGATGTCTTGTAGTGAAGAGTCCAGACTGGGTAGGGCCTCTGACCAGAGAAGCTGAACTTTAATTTTATATTTTATTTTATTTTATTATTTTATTTTATTTTTGAGACAGGGTCTTCCTGATGCCCCAGTTGATCTGGAACTCACTCTGTAGACCAGCCTGGCCTTGAACTCACAGAGATACACCTGCCACTGCCTCCCAAGTGCTAGGATTAAACGCGTGCACCACCACACCTGGCTTAAAGAAGGTTCTTAGCCACCCTGTGGGTGCTAGGAATCGAACCCGGGTCCTCTGCAAGAGCAGTCGGTGCTCTTAACTGCTGAGCCATCTTTCCAGCCCCAGAAGCTGAACATTTTTAACAGGCATCTAAATTCTTAGGTCTTCGTGATCTCAGTAGCTTAAGTGACAATATTAAGATAGTATTCTGTCTTTAATAGCTATAAGGGACAGAAAGAAGTCTAGATAATCCACATAAATTAGAGAGCAAGCCCCAAATACCAATTCTACAAAAACAACCTGTAGAAAATCGTCCTCTGTATGCTCCATCCTGCAGTGACCACCGGACAGAATGCAGAGACCACATCGGCACACCCTCAGTTCTGAACAGTAGCAGAGTTCACAAGAACCATCCAGAGAATGGTAAGCAGTGCAGGGATTATCAGCGCCTACAGAATTAACACAACCCCTTGCTTGCCCTGATAAGAAGGGCTTCCACTGCCAATCACATAGCTCAGCCACAAGGAAGTTTCCCAAACCCTTTTAACAAACCATAACTCACAACAAAGCTAGTTTCCTTTTCTGCCCATAACTGTAGCTTACTAAATTTAACTAGGATTTTCCTCCTGTGTATACAAAATTATTCCTATGAAGGACAATGTACCTGCGTAAATGGAAGTGGTGTCTGTCATTTTAGTCATAACTGGAGCCTTTAACACATTTTCTTGACCTAACTTGGCCCATCCCATGCTCGTGGTCCTATGAATGTATAGTCTGCAGTTTTTTTCCCTGCATCTTGTCTGTTTCTCCTGAGGTCCTCAAAATCCTCCTTAATTGTCTGACTTAATATGTTTACTGTCTACTAAGTATATTAATATTATGAATCATTTTCTAATCAACGAAACCAATGCCCTACATCAGGAAAGAGAAACTTAGAAATGAGAAGACACAGGCACCTCTTTTCTCAGCAGCCATTTCGAAGAGGTCACTTGGGAAAATGTCCTGACCTGCTTCCAGTGTCCAAGATTCCTGAGACGTTACATCACTGAAGCCACACACTCTTCCAGTTCCTGTGGCCCATAGCCTATCTCCAACCACTGACCTTGGTCAGAGAATGATGAGGTAGAGGATGAGGAAATGATGAGGAAAGTGATATTTCCTACTAGGATAAATTCCATGTGCAGGGAACTGCAATTCTGTTGTGTTTTCCCATGATCATCTATCAATCAGATCTCTGGATCAACTATGGTTGCCATTTCAAGAAGAGCAGCCCAAGAGGCAGGAAGACTCATTGAGATTAAGTGGAACGCTATCAGCAATCAGATGAGTGATTTTGAACAAAGTCAGTTTTCTTTGCTTGGACTTCCTCCTTGAAAAACGAGGGGGTTGGAGTAGAGAACGAATCTCTGGGTGGAGTTGTGGTCACTTCTGTCCCTGATGCTACACTGTGTTTAGTTTGGGTTCCCTTGAGAAATTAGAGATGTGCACAGAATGATGGTGTTTCAGAAATTTGAGAAGCCAGGAGATTCACAGACATGTTCTTCTCCTTCACCAGGACCTCTATCCCCAATGCAGAAACCCCTCCTCTGTTAGTCTGTAAGAAAGGAAAAGAATTCCTTATCATGCCTGGGATGGGCATACCGTACAACAGGCATTGAAAATGCTCCTCAGCTGAGCAAACGAATTAAGTCCAGCACTTGGCTATATATAGTCTGTCTTCACAGATTCAGCCATGTCGTGATCATCCTCATCCATAATTTACTTAAGTCTGCATTTATTATTGAGATAACTGCAACAGGTATAGTGTTATAAACTCCAAGGACTGACTGACACTCTGTTGGGAGATAGATTAAGAGGATGAACCACAAGCTTTCCAGCCACTCCTGTGATCGCCTGGATGTCCTCTGCGGCTGCGGCTGGCTTGGACTTATTCATGTAGTTCCGTATTAATTTAAAGAGGACATGTCTCCCTGGAGAAGGAAAGGACTTCTTACTCATTAATTTTGAGAAGATGGCTTCAAGAATCCCAAGTGAAACAGCTACTGACCTTTGTGCAGGATTGCAGAAGACTCTGTCCTGCTACCTAACTCATTCAAATAAGCTGAAATTTTTTCCTATTTCTTACTATTTTTATGACTCAATATAACCTGAATAAGACTTCATATCATTTGAGGGAAAACAGAAACATTCTAAATATTTAATACCAATGTTAAAGAATCAGGGAATTTGGCCATGGATTAAAAATCTGCCGTCATGGTAGCACTGGACTGCAATGACGCTCCTGTTTGATATCTGCAGGTGCTTCGAGCACTGGACTGCAATGACGCTCCTGTTTGATATCCGCAGGTGCTTCGAGCACTGGACTGCAATGACGCTCCTGTTTAATAGCGGCAGGTGCTTCGAGCATTGGACTGCAATGACGCTCCTGTTAGATATCGGCAGGTGCTTCGAGTAGAAAGTATTTTGATATTTTTAAAGCTGTATCAATAATACCATCCACATGCTACCTTGATTTCTCATTATTAGTCTGGCTTTTGACTCATCTCAGGAAAATCTGGCATAATTGTGTATGATAAGACTGTACTCCACACTCTGGCTGCCTTGTGTAAGCTAATCCACAACATCTGTCCTCTACTTTGTACTCAAAATCTCTAAGATAGAATGTAGAAGCATAGAAAATAGTAGATCTTTAAAAATATAGGAGATCTTTTGTGCTTGGTTATTCAAAACCTGGTTCCTTAAACAAACATTAAGAAATAAATTCATTTTCTATAATCAATCCTGAGCACATGTTAACCTTCTCCAGTGCCGGCCTGGAATCAGTCTACTCAACCAATGTGTCTGGAGGTTCACTGAACTCTCAATATTCAGAAGTTATGGCTGACTGGTGCAGGGGAGACCCTCAGCCAACTAGCCTCCCCAAATGCAGGCACTTCTATATTCACATTCTTTGCACAGTGATTCTGAGTAGGTACACGTGACTTACTTTGACCAATGGGAAGCTTGAAAATTGTTCACATTGAATGATGTCTGGAACATTCCATTTTAGAAGCCAGTTCCATTAAAATATGTTCAATCTGACAACTGAGTGAAAGAGTCCTTGTAAGATAAGAGGTTGTCTTCTAAGTCCCAGCCCCCAATAAAACTCCCATCTGAATGTAGTAGCATAGGTGACTTCAGGTAAGCCCCATGAAATCACAAGAATGAAGAGTTTTGAAACTCTACAGCAATAAACCACTAAAAAGTCACTTATAGACGCTTGACCTCATGTTTCAGACCATATAAAATGTGTATGCCATACATTGATACAGCACAAAAATAATATTGTACAGACACTGTGATATAAACATTGGTTCTTGTGATTGTGTTTATTACTAGAATTGACTCCAAACTCTAATATCCATGGTGGGGAAAGGAAATAAAAATCTCTATTGTGAATTATGTCTGAAATAAGATTTTCTTCCAAAAAGCATTTTTCTAAATGTTTTTAGTCAAAATAAATACAGCCCTCAATAGAAGACTTTTAAAATTTAGAAGTATGGAGAGATAGGGACTAGAAAGATGGCTCTGCAGTTAAGAGCACTTGCTGCTCTTGTGGAGGACCAGAGTTTAGTTCATAGCACACAACTTGGGTTCTCACGAGCTCCCGAAGCTTCAGCTCCGGGGGCACCGGGGCCCCGCCTCTGTGGACACCTGCACACGTGTGCACATACACACAGACAGACAGACACACACACACACACACACACACACACACACAAATAAAAATTTAATACACCTTTCTAAACAAATCCTTTAAAATACCATATACAAGAGAGCAAGGTAGAAGTTGAGCCATTTTGTGGCCCAGTAAGAGAAGGCCGTGTCCTCCGGGGAAGCCCGGGTGGTTTTATAGGCTTATTTAATTTTAATTTTAATTTTCTTTTCTTTAATTTTTTTAATACACTCTGTTATTTGATTTTGGGTGAACGGAATGAAATTTGAGCTTCGTCTCTGGCTTTGGGTAGAGACATGGCTCTCCGATAAAGAACAAAGACTTGCTATTGTCCATCCCTTAAGAGTTAATCCAACTAGACCTGTCAATCACCTAGGTGGGAAAATGTCCCTTAGGAAAACTGTTTGTTTCAGAGACTTTAGAAAATATTATATAGCCTTCTGAAACCGACCACTGCCTGCGCTCACAATGTGAGGGTGTTTTCCTTCACGATGGTCCCTTTGGCCATTTCCCACTATCATCCCTTAAGGTGTCCCCATTTGACTCTGTAATAAAATTCTAATTTCTGTGCCATGCTCTGTGAGTCTCATCTGAATTCCTTCAGCAGAGAATGCAGGAACTGGGGAGAGGCAGGCTCTGAGCCAGGTCTCAGAGAAGAGCTGACGTCCTTCATTGTAACTCTTCACAATAACCCTGTAGTTTGAAAGGCATCCTCACATATGCTTAAAAATGGTGGACTTTTGAGTCAAAACTCCCTCGAGAGAATCCTAGTTCTCCTCTTACTATGTCTGTGTCTGGGGCACAATTTTGCTTCATTTTCTCTTCATCCATAAAATGGGATTTTGATTCCACCTCTCTTAAAGAGCGATTTGAGGATAAAGAATTCAGACATGGATGAAACTGAATAAATGGTTAACATTTATTAAGATGGCATATGGTGCTAAATACATTTAATAATTGAGGAGACTGGGTGGGAGAGATGGTGAATGATTCATTCAAAGCTACTTTGTATATATAATAATCAACCCAGAAAGCTGCATCTATGGCTGATTTCCAAGCTTTAGCCTAAGGGACTGGGAACACAGACCCCCACCCCCACAAAAGGAGCATCTAGTCTTTTTTAGCAAGACTACAAGCTTAGGAACATGCATGATAAACAATCCTAGTATCTCAAAATACAGAGACCTGTGCTGAATTATAGGTCAAAGGAGAGTGGGTGTTTGGATACAGATGAAAGAGAAGGGTCCAGGTAGAGCCATGTGCCCAGGATGGGTGGACACTGTGACACTGTGACCCTGAGCATGGCCTAGATGACTTTGCCGAAATGCTACATTGGCTTAATCTCCCCAGCAGGAACAGAAAGCATTGTGGGGGACTGGCCTCCAGCAGGACCAGAGGTGCACAGACTGGACCTCTCTCCCCAGTGACCCCAGAGGTCAGTACAGGGCCAAGGCTTCAGCTCTGCTGGCATTGGTTCCAACAGTTTGGAAGGTCAGTGTGGGGCTGGGGTTTTGACATCTGAGGGCCCAGTAGTCACTGTAGGGCCTGGAGTTTGAATTATACTCCACTGGTCCCAAGGTCATCTTGGTCTGGAGTTCAACTATAGCCTCATTCAGTTCACAAACTTGGAATCCAGAAGTTCTTCTTTAGATGGGCTAGCCAAAATCTGTTGGATCCAAGATGGCTGTGAGCGAGTGACCCAAAGACAACTTCTGACTCCATTATAATGCCTATTGCATTTTACATGGTGTTACCCTTGCACCATGACAGTTGAGTTACCATAGCAACAACCAGAAAGGACTTAAAAAGGAAAGAAGTGGCTCTTAAATTCCCAGAAAAGATAGGAGTGTCCCTCCCATTGCTTAGCTGCCCCTTCCCTGCCACGCATCATTTCTTTCACTCTTTCCCATGCCTTCCAGGCCTGGATGGGTGGAAATGGATTTCCATTTCTCTCATTCTTGGCCAATGTTGCCATTGCTTCTACAATTCCAAGTACCAAGTTTGGAGGCAAAAACTGGTACCAGTACAAAGCAATAGTTAAAGCAGTCTTGGATACAATCCTGTAAGCAAAGTCTCAAAAACAAGAGAATATTCCTATGGCATAATTAAGGTCACAAACTTAGGGTGATTACCACACACATACACAAATATTACAAATAACATTAAAAAGAAAGAAAATCTCTAAATTAATTTTAAAAAGAATCATTGCAGGTTATTTATGAACAGAAGAACAGAAGATATTATAAAAATAACTTGCCATTCATCAATAATATATCAATAAATAATAGAGAAAAATAGTTATTCTATCATCATTACTCCCCTAAGATTCCAGTTATTTAGCTAAGTAGGGCAGAGGCAGAGGGGTGTCTGAGGTAGTGGGGAAATATTAAAGAAAAAATTTTGTAAAAATAATTTCACGAACCCTTCTATTTTCCAACAAGGGGCATATCTGTCCCAGGAGCCTTGTGGCTGGGCTGAGAACAGAGACAGCCATTAGGTTTCTCAGCTCCCACAAAATAACTTCACACAGCTCTGATTGCATGGAGCTCTCTGAGGTCTTGCTGCAGGTTTGGTTTGGTTTCATGGAGATTTTATATTTCCTGTTCAAGCTTTTATTAGTTTTATATAGATACATACGGATGAAGGGTCAAGGGGGAGGGAGAAACCTAAGAAGATGAAATGGAATGAAGTTAGTCACAGGAATTTAGAGAGACAAGACATTGATCGGTTTAGGGAAGGTCCACGTTAGAGTCTAAATAGCAAAAAAAAGATCCAGACTGGGCCAAGAACTATTGCCTGAGGTCCATCTGTCGCCCAACTTCAACTCCTCCCAGCTCTGTGTATAAAGACATATCTGGTTTACATTTCATTGTGTACATGCGAAGAACACAGAACAAGAATCCACTTGAAGATGAAGGTAATTCTGAATCTATTTTAGCTGCTAATTCCAAGCACAAGCTCAGAAGACAGACTGAGTGTGGGGCCTGGATTCTCCACGTTCCAGCTATGCAACCTGGGATATTCAAGTCGGTATCTCTTATTCTTATTATGAAGGAAATGGTAGAACTTACCCCATATGTCTGTGCATTTCACATCTTATTTAATCATAGATGAGAATGGGGGAGCAATCACAATAAATGAAATTTTGCATATATACATAGAGTACATATACACACAAATTTAGAAAAGTACAAGTTTATAGTCAATGGCCTACTTCAAGATGAACCGGTTGCCATTTTTAGAAGGATTCTTTTTTCTGTTCCAAACACAATGATTTTTAAGTTTCTGTCTCTCTCTTTCTACCTCGGATTCAGAGCTCCCTATGGGTCTGAGACTTTACAGAAGCTTGATGAAGCTTAGCTGGGTAGGTTCCACTTGCCCTCGCCCTCCCTACCTTTCCAGTTTCCACCCGAGCCACATTCCCTATGAACATGTTAGTCTCTGCCTTATCCGTTTCTGAGAATCTCCCCTGTGCCCTCTCTCAGGGTCCTTCTCTTTACCCTCTACCCAGTCCAAGCAAAGCTGGCCACACTCCATTCCTTGAGCAGGCCACAGGCCCCTGCTTCCATGTTTCTCCAGGCCTGGTCTGTGTCTACTACATACCTATCACATGGCTGGCAGCAATAAATTACGGTTGCTGTTGAGGAAATAGATGTTCCTATGTGCTGGAAAGACCTGGCCCTCTCTTTCCTTCTTCCAGGCTCCCTTTCCTTGTTTTTCCCAGCCATCCGACCAGCCATCCTCTCTATAGAGCACTGTCTGCGCCTCTCCCCTTTCTCAGGGTGCCCCAGCATGACCTAAAGCAACTTAAGGAGAAAGGGTTCACATGGCTTCTATTTCCAGATACAAATTTGGGGGTAGTCAGGGCAGGAACTCCAATCTAGCTTCAGCCCCACCACCTCCATCCTGCCTAGGGATGGTACCGCCCAACGTGGGCTGGGCTCTCCTACAGCAGTTAGCACTCAAAATGCCCACAGGCTAATCTGATTCAGGCAATTCCCCTCATAACTTGGTAACTGAACAGGATGGCTCTGAAGATGAGTCCCCTCCCATTCACCCCCAAGACAGCTTTAGACCTCAGTTCCCAGGTGTCCTCACATGAAAAGTGGAGACAATAACCAGCTTTATCTCAGGAATTTGTGAGGGTCCGATGAGTAGATGCCCGATGAGCATTTAGAACTGAACTTGATGCATAGGAAATGCTCAGTGAGTGTTAGTTATTCTGTTACTGTTAAGATCGTGAACCAGGTCGGGTAGTACACACCTGAAATCCCAGCAATGGGGAGGCTGAGCTGGGTGATCTCAAGGTCCAGGCCAGCCTGGGCTATGTAGCAAGATCTTGTCTGAGAATAACAGAATAACTCTATTTTATTATCATTTTAGGAAATGACTTCCAGAAACACAGATAACTATAAAGGAGATGCTTCTTCACCATCAACCTTTAAAAGGTAGACAGAGGATCTCTTCTTTCCTGGAGCCCAGACATTTTTCTCGCTTTTTTCCTTGCATTTTGTTGCCTTGGCAGGGCTCTTTACAAGCTTAAACAAACATTCTGCAAGAGGCTTGAATGAAGGATGTGTTTTAGATCTCAGAAATGGTATGATCCTTCAGGTGTCTAGGATTTCAATGGAGAGTGGGTTTGCCTTTCATACAGACAGTAGTATATCAATGTGTCACCAGCTTGGAAATCCTGGCAGAAAACTGAAAATTACATACCTGTAATTTGGTTTTCTCTTTACAAGGACCTTGACCAGTCTGGGTACTGCTCAGTAAGGTCACTGACACTTAACAAAGAGCAGCTGGACTGAAGAATTTGAAGCCAAAACTCAGCAACCCCTCCCCTCCCCTCCACCCCCACACACCCCCCTGGCAGGAAATTACACCCAAACCACAGAAAACACTGCAAATGCTCTCATATCCAAAGAGATATAATTGAGTTGATCAGCTTAAATAAAAAGGTTGTGACCTGTTTCTTGGTTGGCATGAATAAGTCAGGTATAAAATAACCCATTGGGCTTGTTTTTCCAAACTGTTCATCCTGAAGGTAACAGAAAATCTAGATTTCACAGGATTATCGAGTCACCTTGAAGAAAGCTTTTCCACATAAAAACTCTTGAAGGAAGCGCCAGAAGAATCTGCTATTGTGCTTTTCTGAGCCTCAATCCTGGGTAAAGATGGGGAGGTGGCATTCTATTTATATGAGATTAGAAGGATGGAGATTTGAAAATCTATCTCATAGAAGAGAAACTCAGTTTGGATCATTCACAGGGCACAGTGAGGCAGATGGATAGAAATATATAAAGATCGAGACTTCGAATCAGCACATATTTATGACATAGAAATGTCATTATATATTAATACTTTGGCACCCTATTAACTCATAGGAAGGGAATGATTTTTACTTAAAGATATATACTGATAGGCACCTAAGGAAAAGATAAGTGTTAGAGACAATTGTGAGTAAACAGAATTATTGTATATGTAGTGACCTCTCCTGTTGCCATTCAAATTTTCAATAAACAAGCACATCAGAATGAAGGTAATTTCTTGAGGATATTTGTAGAAACTGGAAGCTGATAGGTGTCTCCAATGAGGAGGATGGACTAACAAGTGACAGCTGGAGGACTGATGGACAGATGCACAAGGAAGTAAGCAGTCAGGAACTTGCCAGCCTCCTGGAGAGGTCCGGAGCTTCAGAGATGTTCACAGGCAGACAGTCGACTTTCCCTGTTTACTTGGACAAGAAAAGCCACGCCCTCCACTCTCCTAGGTCGTGAAAAGACTCCAGTTATCTCCTCAGGGACAGTAAGAACCACCATGTTCTCCTCCCAAGAACGAACTCTGATCCCTTTGGTCAAGGAGTGCGCGTTCCAGTGAGGGAGACTGGGACATCAACGTTCAGGTTCCCTGCTCTGCTCACAAGTGAGGCTAAGGACGGAGTGTGATGTCAGACAGGGTTTCTCAGAAGGGAGACTGTGGGATGTGGCTGGGGTAAATCTGAACAAATAGAATGTTCCAAACATCACCAGGTACTTTGAAGCAACAGCGAACAATTGATCATGCCTATTTGTACTGTGGGAAACGAGCCTTCCCCTAAACAAGCTTAGGAAGATCGTTGAGGGACCACATCACAGAAGTTTCTCTGCTCATTTTAAAGAGGTTTCTGAGCAGGTGGAGCTGTATGAGCTGTAGTGTGCTAAGAACATAAATCATGTGGAGCTACCAGCCCTGAATTTCTTCTCAAAGACAATGAGAAGGTGGGGTCTTAAACTGGGTTTGATGTGATTACATTTGGGAACCAAATGAAACACTCCAAGGGTCTCTAGGCAACTGTTTATTTTACACAGTTTAGGCAGCTGCCTGTCCAAACCTCACCCTTCCAGCTGAGGATCCAGGCTTGCTTCAAGACCCGTCTTCCCTGTGAGATTTTATCTGACAAAACCAGCCTGCTCCTTTGACCCTTTTCACATTTGGATTTAGTTCCCTTATTATTTAACTCCTTATACATTTTCTTGCAGTGAAACATTCTTCAAGTGTCATTTCGTAGACAAATCATTTGGCATAGAGAATCAAAAGCTTCCAAGGATACCAACGGATACAGAAAAAGAGTAAAGAAATCCAGGAAGAAGAGACATCTGTTTATGTACTACCCATATAGGAATAATCTTTATTACCACCAACAAAGGAGGGTAAAAGGAACAGTTATCCATCACAATAAAGAAACAACACATGACAGTGGAAGACGCACATGGAACTAACCAGGGCATTAGAAGAGGACAGGGGCTGAGGAAGCCTGTGGTCGACCAGAGAACACTTGTTTCTGTGAGACTGGAAGTTGTTCCACTTTCTCTTCGATTGCTGCAACAAAACACTGACCACTTCCAACTTGGGGAGGAAAGGGTTTGTCCTCTTACATCTCCTGGGTCACAGTTCATCAGTTAGGGAGCCCAAGGCAGGAACTCAGGGCAGGAACCTGGAGGCAGGAGCTGAAGCACAGGCCATGGAGGAATGCTGCTTACTGGCTTGCTCTCTTGGCCCATGCCCAATCTGCTTTCCTATACAATACACAAGAACCTCCCCAGGGGTGGCACCACCCACAGTGGGCTGGGCCCTCCCACATCACTCAACAATCAAGAAAATACCCCCACAGACATGGCCACAGGCCAGTCCACTGGAGGCAATTCCCCAGTTGAGGCTCCCTCCACCCAGGTGGGTCAATTTGACAGTAAAGCTATCCAGTACAGAAGTCCTGTTTGTTCTCAAGTGATTTTTTTATATGCAGACTTGGCGGTGCAGTTTGCTAGAGTGCTTAGTTTAAAAAAGAAGACTAGGCCTGGATATAACAGTTAATATTGCCAGTCAAGGGACAGATTCTAGAACCACCTAGGAAACAAAGCTCTGGGCATATTTGCTGAGCTTTTAGATTAGGATAAATGAAGTGTAAGACTCAGCCTAAAGGTAGGCAGTGCTATTCAGAGGCTGGGGTGTGGGACTGCATTAAAACAGAAAGCTGAGCACCAGCATGCATCTCCCCTGCTTCTTGATGGTGGTGCGATGTGACCGGCTCCTCGAGGCCGTGACCAGCTTCTCGAGGCTGTCTCCAGGACTTCCCACCACGATGGACTGTAGCCTGGAACTGTGAGCCCAGAAACCATTTCTTCCTTTACTTTCATAAGGTATTTTGTCACAGTAATGAGAAAAATAATGACTGCACTGGGCATCAGAGATTGAAATGAAATATCCTAATATTTAAAAAGTTAACTCAAATCTTCCTGATTCTTGGGGGCCAGCATCATCACGCCAACAGCTCACACAGACTCTAAGTTAAAAGCTGTCCTGAGCCAGGTGTGGTAGCAGGTGCCTTTGATCCCAACACTCAGGATATGGAGACAGGAGGGTACCTGTGAGTTCAAAGCCAGCCTGCTCTACATAGTGAGACCCCTTCTCATACATACATACATACATACATACATACTCTGCCTCAAAATAAAAGCCTGTCATATGTTTTTTATGACCATGAAATCTCCTAAATCAATTCTTAGCATTCATGTAACTGGTTTTGTGTGTACTTCCATTGAAATTTATTATTCAGCTCTTGCACTGGGGCCTTCTGAATACCAAAAATTGCCACTTGAGGAACTCTCTACCCCCCACCCTTCTGCAGGGTAATCTTCCTGCCATAATAACTATAAATACTCAAATTCATTAATCATGGCTGGCCAGCTTTTAAAGAATAAGAGACTGACGAGTGTCTGTCCCTGAGTAGAACCCGTAAATTGAATCTGGCCCACCCACAGCTCAGGGACCATTGTGGAAGAGGGGGCAGAAAGATTGTCAGAGCCAGGGCTGGGTCATGAACACAGGAGAGCAGAGGATTTCAGGCCAATGGAAGCATGCGCATGTGAACTTATGGCAATGGTGGCATTGAGCATAGGACCCATGCCAACTCAATTAAACAAGGGTCCAGAGGGGAGGAAAGAAATGGGTGGTGGTAGGCCAGCCCTAAAGTGAGAAATATTAAAGACTCATTGCTATTGGGTGAGGGAAGAGATGGACTGACTAGACTCCAGTGAATGAATTTGCACTTAAGGACATCTGTATACAAAGGCTTGATTGGATGGAACTTACCATGTCTGGTGGATACATGTGGTCTGGTGGGGAGTTAAAGGGGCATGGATGGGGGTGGGGTCCAAATTTGATTAAGGTCTGTTCTATGAAATTACAAAATCTCAATAAAAAATTTTAATTCATTAATCACTTATCAAAGGGCCAGATATTATGGGTAGCGGGTCTATTCATATTATTTTTTATATTATTTTTTATATTATTTTTTATTCATATTTTTCATATTATTTTTCATATTATTTTTTTCATATTTATTTTTATTTTTCATATTATTTTTTATTCTTATTATTTTTTCATATTATTTTTTCATATTTATTTTTATTCATATTATTTTTTATTTATGTTCTTCTTAAGACAATATTACAAAGTACAAGTATTTGGGTTCCTACCTACAGATAAAAATGCAAAGTTGAGAGGGGCTGGAGAGATGGATCAGCGGTTAAGAGCACCAACTGCTCTTGCAGAGGACCCAGGTTCGATTCCTGGCACCCACATGGTGGCTGAGAACTGTCTTTAACTCCAGTTCCAGGGGACTCCAACATCCTCTTCTGAGCTCCACAGCATTGCATGACGCGGGTGCACCAACCTACATGCAGACAGTATACTCATACATATAAAAAATAAAAAATAATAAATTAAAAAATTAAAAAAATGCAAAGTTCAGAAAGGCCAAACAAGATTTCTGAGGTCATGTAGCAGTATACTTTGTGTCTGGTAGTCCAACCAGGCAGAAAGGCCCAGGAAATGCCATCCTCTTCTAGAATCCACAGGTGGTAGATGTGACACTGATAGGTCTCAGACTT